>JAVJIF010011380.1:0-150000 GCA_038442645.1 Agave tequilana
TTTTTTTTAAGATCATATATTAGGGCATGGATTGATTCATGAGAGAAAGAGAGAAGATTGATGTAATAGAGAGTGACAATTTATGAAAGCTTCTCCTTTCCTTCCATAATTTCTTCTTTAACCTCTAACATGATTAATTAATTTTTCTCTCATGGCAATCTAACTACTAACCATTAATCATCTAACCACTTACTTGATAATCTACATGAACTTAATAGCCTCTACAGATCTTGATCTTGCAAGAGTCATTGATGGCTCATGATGATGGATTCTGTAACATTCCGATTTGTAAAATCTTGATTAAGTTTTCTAATCCATGATCTATATATATTAAACAGAGGTATCTGAGGCGAGGATCGAAATAATCTAGTGTAATAATGGAATTTTAGAAATTTTATAGAAATTTCAAAGAGAAATAAAATATTGATAATTTTAAGTACATGTGTATATACAAGGATATGATGTATAAATACAAGGATTTACTTAAGCTTGTTTTCTATTGATTTTGCAAAGGGGAAAACTTACAAAATAAAGGGTCGAGGAGCTAAATTACAAGTAATTCTTTTGTAATAAAAAGATTACAAGTAGATCTCCTCTGAGATTCTGGAGAAGTGTGCCGATAGGAGTCTGGTCAGCGCGCGACCACTTTGTCCCTTTGATGATGCTATCGACGGGATTCCCTTCTCGCCTGGTTCGGAGAATCGGAGAACAGAAGGTTGGTAGAATCCTTTTGTTACTTCTCAAACTGCCTCCACTTGAGAATTCCTTCTCGCCTGGTTCTGGAGATTTTTTGAGAGGGAGGAAAATCTTAGGGTATCAGCACCCTGATTAGAGAAGCAGTTCTCTGAATTCTTGGAAGCAAGAGAATAGGTCTCTATTTAGCCATCTCTCTCTGTGCGTGCCTCTGCCTGTGCGCGTGTGTGTCTGTGTACCCCTGGTGGGCTATTTATAGGGAGAGCAGGGGTATAATTGTCCCTTGAAAGTCTGAAAATAGATTGAGTCAATCTGTTTAAATCTGAAAAGTAGCCTTGCCGCGAGGCTAGAATCAGCTTCTACGAAGCTAGGAATAGCAGGTAGTGTCGATCTCCTGATCTGTTTTGATTCTTTCTAAATAACTGAAAGATCTCCCCTGATCTTCTTACTTGTTTTAGGAGAGTCAAGAGATTATGGTAAACAACTGTCAAATTTGATCTCAGATTTGATCTCGATTAGATTTGATCTTGAATAGATTTGATCTCATCTGGAGATTTAATTGGTCAAAGGTGATCATAAAAGTCCCGCAGCGGAGCTACCGCGTCGAGCTCACAGCGGAGCTGGAAGGAGCATCTGGCGAAGTCAGAAGAAAGCTCTTCAGCAGAGCTGGATAAACATCCGTGCGAAGCTATCGACCATCCTTCTGCGCGGTTGCGTGATTGGTAGTGAAAAGTGCATTTTTATCATTATATTTACCATCACATTTTCATATTTATTCCTATAATTCTGCACATTTATTAATATTTTGTGATTTATTGTGTGCAGGCCTCGAAATAATAAAAGAAAGAATTAAAGCCTAAAAAGAGCCTAAAAGCCCATGTTTGAAGCCCAAGTGTAAAAGTGCAAATATCAAATGTCAAAATTGCAAATACACAAGGGCCAAAGTTGCAAATACAAAGAAGAGGGAAGGATAGACTTCTATTCAACCCTAAACACTTGCAGATGAGGATAAAAGTCAAAGAAGGAGAATTTAAGATCACAAATTCGTGGATAAAAGATTTGGGATCTAAGTAACTTGATTCCAAGTTATATCCAAATCTAAAGATTAAGAGTCAGGATACAATTTCCAGAAGGATAAACTCAGATGGACGGACCAGAGGATGCCACGAGAGAAAGCGCGTGGCATTTGGCTACAAAAGTGCCGCGTTTCCGCGACAAATTTCCCGTTTCCACGGCAATCCTGAGGCGGTTGGCGATGTGTTTTCGTTGAGGAGTTGTACTGGGACTCTACTTCCTATATCTCCTATAAATACCCCTGCAGAGCAACAGAGAAGGGGCGTCCAGAGGCAGAGCCAGAGGGCCAAATCTAGGGTTTAGGTTTTCTTCTTGTAGTTTAGATTTTCTTTCCTCCATTGTAATTTTTATTTTTTTTCCTTTTTGTAAAAACTGAGAGGAGATGATGTTCTCATGGAGGAAGAGATCTACTTGTACTGATGGTGACAGTCGGTGTAAGTTTTATTTTTCCACCATTGTTTAATAATCGAATCGAGGTTTGTTTTGTTCTTTTATTATTTTGTTTTTTGTTCTTGTTTAATCTTGTGTATCTCAGTATTTGCTTTCTTCTATTTTCTCTCTAATGTCTTGCCCACCATGAGAACCAACTGCTTCGAGACTACCTAGCCGAAGAAGAGCCCTTGATGGCCTATGGCGATGAACAGGTCTTCATTGTTGTCTTTTATTTCATAGTGTAGATTAAGAAGGCGGACGATCCTATACGCCATGCTTGTACGCCTTCCAAGAAAAGGTAAATCATCGCAACGGTTCAAAAGGTAAGCAGACTGAAGAGGTATGTATTTCTTCTTTCTTTCTTTCTTTAGTTTAGATTTCTATCTCTATCTCTCTCAAATTCTTTTCACCACACTTCCTTGTAAATACCATCATAACTAATAAAAAAATAAAAATTTTAGAGAATCTTACAAACGCTTCCATCGCTAGTCCCTCCCTCAGGATCACGACCTGCATAGCCATTGTTACCGCGAATTCGAATTGAGCACTTGCACACCTTTAATTCTCAGATCTAATATTTTATATTTTGTGTGCAGGTAAAAACTCAATCAAAAAATTGGCGCCGTTGCCGGGGAGAGACAGTAAGTTTCTCTCTAAATAAATTTTTTTTATTAACTAATTCTTTATCTTTTCTGTTTGCAGGTTTGGAGAACAGGAAACAGAAAAACAGCAGCAGAAGTGGACATATAGCAATTCTGTGCCTCTGCCCTCGAAGGCAGAGCAACAGAGCCTACTGTAGTGCCGCGGATCCGCGGCAATAACCGCGGAAACGCGGCCTTAGTAGTGAACTACTAACTGCAATTTCTGCAGGTTGCTGCAAATTGTAATATCTGCTTTCTGCTCTGTTAAAATTTGTTCTGTGATAACCCTGCTTACTGCTAATTAATTCAACAGTAAAATACTTGTTGTTAAAGATAAAAATTGATTAGACGTTTGCATATTAGGCACGTGTCTTTTCAATTACTTTATTTTACTGTTGAAGAGTGCTGGAGCAAGGTACGTTCGCATTGCATGTAGAATAGGACTCATCTCTTGGTTGATTTCATGCTTTGAGTGAATCTTATTTACATATCTTGTACACTTGCACAAAAATATCTTAAGGGCATAACCCATTAACAAGATAAGGTGGGGATTTCATCACCCTTCCTTAGCCCAAAAATCATATCCAAGCACTCACTAACCCAAGCCTAACTTAAAATTAGTAGACGTTGGCCCTAGGGACATCTCAGACTCAATTAGGATATTATCCTAAGGGGGAACGGTGTTGGAAGTTGACTCTTGCCAAATCAGTGTCTAGGAAGGAATTGAGGGCCGAAAACCCGAAGATTGGTGGTTATTTAATTAAGGAACGTCTTTGACGGAAAACCTCCCACCACTCTTGCCCTTACCTGGCTGATTAACTTGTGGTCAAAGTCTGCACCCTACCTCCCGTGGGCAGTCTAACCAGTTAGGAGTCGTCTAGGTCATAGGTCTACCCTAACTTAGGTTAGAATTTTTTTCTTTTTTGTTTGTTTATTTGTTTGTTTTTTTTCTTTGTTATGTTGGTGTGATATGACATATAATAATAATTTTTCCAATTTTAATCCATATTACACACCTAACTATTTTTCGGATATTACCAACCAGGCATATCACAACTTTGACCAACCTAGTGTGCCGGAATGGTCTTATCCGAATGAATATAACCCATACCCCCCATCTTATAACCATAATTTTCATACTTTCAACTCTTCACAGAGTTCATGGGTTTCGCTTCCCCCGAGTCCAATTTTCAACCGACTTGTCCTCCGTCTCCACCTTGTCCACAATATTCCCAAGAGTCATACTCTGATCCACCCATTCAGAATAGAATACCATCTATCGGGGAAATGATAAGTATGCATAAGTCCAAGCAACAATTACCATCTATCGCAGACATGATAATGCGTGAGTCCACCGACTCACAATTTCATCACGATTACACTTCATCTTTTCAAGTCCAATCACAACATGATGCACCTATCAACTATGAAAGGATGCTTGCAGTCATGACTCAGGCTAGATTAGCCCGTGATCATGACATAGATATGATGGTTCAATCTTTACGTTCTCACCGTTCGGCCATTTCTAATATCGCTGACCACTCTCTTAGAGCCAACGAACCAAGTTGCTTTGGACAACAAGATTCTAATTCAGTACTATCATGTGAACTTGCCAAAACTTCAAATTTTGATAACTTGGCAAGTTTTTCCTTTCCTGAAATAGAACTTGAACATGAATATGATCATGATCCTCCACTCGGTGATTCAATTTTATTTCCTGATTCAATAATGACTCCAGTGTCTCCACCTAATTTCACTTTTTCCTGAGTCAACATTGGATCCTGTTCCAATTCATCATGAAATTGAATCACCCATTTTTGATGATCATATTGAACTTGACCAATTTTGCAATTTTGAAAGTCCCATGGATAAATTGGCAAGTTCTCATTTTATGAAATTGAACCCAATGAGATATGTGACCTAGATTCTCAAATCTGTGATCAAGTTCAAATTCTCGAATCATTATTGACTCCTGTTTTGTTACCCGACTTAGGTAATCTTTTAGAGTCAGTTTTGATTCCCACACCTATCATTCCTGAACTTGAATCACCAACATTGAGTCACATTCCATTGTGGGAAGATTATTGTAGACTTGAGCTTCAACTTATTGATTTGGACCCACTTCCTGAACCTAACCCGACTCCTGAACCATTACTTGATTTAAGTTTCTTTCCTGAGTCGGTATTCGTTCCCGTACTTCCCACGTCCAAGTCAATAATTCCATCTTTTCATACTCCATTTTGGGACAAGGAGGTTGACACAATTGACTCTGAAATTTATTATGAAATTTGGAAATTTGATGGGGTGGAAATTTTAAAAAATAATTATACATACATTTTAGTGGGTTATATAAGAAAAATCACTGGTGGGTTCCCCCGAATTCCACAAAAAGTAGATTGGGCCGCATTTCGTGGACCAATTAGACCACCACCGGAACCACCACCTTGAGGTAACTTCTGCCTTCCTTGTTCTTTTTCATGCATTTATGCATTCATTCATACATTGAGGACAATGCATGAGATAAGTGTGGGGGTGGGCTTTACTAACATACTAACATAGGTAGAAACTAACAAAAATTTGCTAATAAAAAAAATCTGAAAAAAAAAACTTATAAAAAGGACAATATTTTGACTTATCTTTTGAAAGAAATCTAAGTTAGTCTTAAGAATTAGGAAAATCATGATTAGGATTTCTAAAAACTTTATCAAAATAAATAAATTGTTAAATTTTTAGGTATAGGAGGAGAAATTAAATGAGTAGTTAGTCTTGATTTTTACCTTAATGAAATTTGCATACCTAATGCATATCTAGAATTCTAAGACAAAGACCCTTGTGCCTCATAAAAAAAAATAAAATATATCCTTAAAAAAAATTCACCAATTAAGCTGGATACATGTGCCTCAAGAAGCATAAGTATTCACGCTTAAAGGTGAGTAATAAATAAAATAAAGCTCTTAGTTTTGTGGCCTAGTTCACTCGAATTTGAGTCCGAGGGGTGTTTTCTCACCTGGTGCCCTAAAGCCGACCAGTTTGGGAGCCACAGACTTTAAGTTCGCTACATGGGTGGATTAGAAAGCTTAAGAAGACTAAGAAATATAATATATGTATTAACATATCTAATAATCAATTAGTTAGGTATGAGGGCCTCAAGAAGCCTTGATGCTTACACGAAAGAAAATTAGATGAGTTATACATATTAAAAAAAAAAGAAGAAAAAAATAAAGAGGCATGAAAGTCCAAGTTAAGGAATTCCTAGTAAAAATTCATAAGGATGCATATAATTTTTGGTAACGAAAAAGACTATACACAAAATTCAATTTTGATCCTTACTTAAAAATGAAAACAATTTACTTTATCAAGACTAAGTTTAAGAATGAATAAAAATGATGATCCTAAAAACTTATAGATTACTTAGTCTTTTCAAAAGTATTTCAAATATTTCCTTTTTATGGATTTTGTGGGTGTAATCCGCTGAAAACCCTCACGAGACAACACTCGTCCTCTAGGGTAACTTAGGGGTTTAACGGCTTGTTGCACATGCTAAGTGCAACCGTGATTCCTACGAAAGTGAGTTAGGTTAGATTAATTTTTCTTTTCTTTTTCTTTTTCTTTGTTTTTACTCGAGGACGAGCAAAAAGATAAGTGTGGGGGTGTGATTGGTAGTGAAAAGTGCATTTTTATCATTATATTTACCATCACATTTTCATATTTATTCCTATAATTCTGCACATTTATTAATATTTTGTGATTTATTGTGTGCAGGCCTCGAAATAATAAAAAGAAAGAATTAAAGCCTAAAAAGAGCCCAAAAGCCCATGTTTGAAGCCCAAGTGCAAAAGTGCAAATATCAAATGTCAAAATTGCAAATACACAAGGGCCAAAGTTGCAAATACAAAGAAGAGGGAAGGATAGACTTCTATTCAACCCTAAACACTTGCAGATGAGGATAAAAGCCAAAGAAGGAGAATTTAAGATCACAAATTCATGGATAAAAGATTTGGGATCTAGGTAACTTGATTCCCAAGTTATATCCAAATCCAAAGATTAAGAGTCAGGATACAATTTTCAGAAGGATAAACCCAGATGGACGGACCAGAGGATGCCATGAGAGAAAGCGCGTGGCATTTGGCTACAAAAGTGCCGCGTTTCCGCGGCAAATTTCCCGTTTCCGCGGCAATCCTGAGGCGGTTGGCGATGTGTTTTCGTTGAGGAGTTGTACTGGGACTCTACTTCCTATATCTCATATAAATACCCCTGCAGAGCAACAGAGAAGGGGCGTCCAGAGGCAGAGCCAGAGGGCCAAATCTAGGGTTTAGGTTTTCTTCTTGTAGTTTAGATTTTCTTTCCTCCATTGTAATTTTTATTTTTTTTTTCCTTTTTGTAAAAACTAAGAGGAGATGATGTTCTCATGGAGGAAGAGATCTACTTGTACTGATGGTGACAGTCGGTGTAAGTTTTATTTTTCCACCATTGTTTAATAATCGAATCGAGGTTTATTTTGTTCTTTTATTATTTTTGTTTTTTGTTCTTATTTAATCTTGTGTATCTCAGTATTTGCTTTCTTCTATTTTCTCTCTAACGTCTTGCCCACCATGAGAACCAACTGCTTCGAGACTACCTAGCCGAAGAAGAGCCCTTGATGGCCTATGGCGATGAACAGGTCTTCATAGTTGTCTTTTATTTCATAGTGAAGATTAAGAAGGCGGACGATCCTATACGCCATGCTTGTACGCTTTCCAAGAAAAGGTAAATCATCGCAACGGTTCAAAAGGTAAGCAGAATGAAGAGGTATGTGTTTCTTCTTTCTTTCTTTCTTTAGTTTAGATTTCTATCTCTATCTCTCTCAAATTCTTTTCACCACACTTCCTTGTAAATAACATCATAACTAATAAAATAAATAAAAATTTTAGAGAATCTTACAAACGCTTCCATCGCTAGTCCCTCCCTGAGGATCACGACCTGCATAGCCATTGCTACCGCAGATTCGAATTGAGCACTTGCACACCTTTAATTCTCAGATCTAATATTTTATATTTTGTGTGCAGGTAAAACTCAATCATTGCGTGTGGCTTCGGGTGAAGCTAACTCTCTGCGGAGTTAACTGAGCACTTCAGGTGAAGCTAGAACTTAGCTCCCTGTTAGAGCTTTGAACGGCTTCAAGGCGAAGTTGGACAAACTTAGCCTCTCAGGTGAGGCTATCCCCTCGGGCTCATGTGATGCTAAGTGTTGAGCTAACTTAGCATTTTAGACCTGCTTAGGTCTCTTCAAAGACAATCTGGGCTCACTGTCTGCTTCACTGGATCAGTAGAGTCCAAGTCGCTGATTTGTCCCTCGGAGATGGGTAAAAACTGATCGTCAGCTTGTCTGCCACTTGTCTTTTGTAAATGTCAACAAGTTTAGACATTGTTCAGGCCAGTCAGAAATCTTATCTTTTTTAGAGTGTCAACAGCTTGATCCCTAATTGATTTTTGACTAATTAAATTAGGAATTTTGCTAGTGGATGATGAACTCATATTGGATGTAGGGTTGGGATTGAATTGGGTTGATGAGAATGAGATGAAAGGTCTAAATGTTTCTTGAACATGTTGATGTAGAGGTGGTAATTAAAAGAGGATACTAGCATGACACATGGACTCATTATATTAATTTAATAAATATTAACTGTTAGAAAGGGAAAGAATCCTAACCATCTTCATCCTCTATGCTGAGAACAAAGCCCTAAGAACCCAATTCTCTCTTTAATCTCCCAATCCATTCTTCACTAAAATCCTTATAAAAATCCTCAAATTACTCCTCCCTTCTCCCTTCTTTTCCTCTCTTCTCCTCCCCTCTCTTTCCCCCTGGATCTGGAAGCACGCATGGAGGCGCGTCGGTCGGATCCTGGAAGTGGAGATGAGTGGATTTTTCTTTTTCCCATTACTCAAATCTTCATATCTTATGATTCATAAATCTTGATCTTTTGATTTTGAGTGGACTTTCCTTTGATCTATTTATTCTAATTTTTCTCTAAAATTTCATGACTTATTAATGTATGTAGTGGTCTAATTTTGATCTTGAGATTTATGAGTTAATCCAATAACATATAATTGATGGGAAGAAATGTTGCATTCTAGGGTATATCATGTAGTGAGGGAGATCTTTCTTGATTTGAGTCTATTTTGTTTTCTTCGAAATTTTCAAAAAAAAATTTCTCATGATATGTAGTGATTAACTTGTATCATTTAAGAAAGTTTTCAACTTATGTTCCCCCATATTTTTCTTATAAAATTCTGGACAAAACAATCATTTTGAGTAAAATAGTGGATCTTCCTTATATGTGCATAAATCTGTTAAACATCATAACCTGTAATATTGGGCTCAGTTCACCAGTGTGTTAGGCCTAAATGATATCGTATTATATACCGTTGGAAATATAATCAAGTCTACTTTCTAATGGTTCATATCATGTCCCTATTAGATACCTGTACCTTAAATTATGACTGAAAAATTGCATATTAGTCGAAATTGTCTAGCTGTAGATTTCATTCACGATTGATGATTTCTGAATATGTATAGTAGTTTAGTTAAATAAAACTTATCATGTAATATATCAATGGAAAGGTAGTGGAGTCTACTTTCTAATAAATCTTTCCTTATTTCATTTCAATATGTAGAATAAAAGTTATTATAAAAACTCCATTGTTTGTCCGAAAAGATTGAGCCACAAAAATATATTTAAGCAATAAGTTCATGACTAACGACCACTGCTAAATCAAACTACTTATAATATGTGATATATTGTCTAAGAGATGATAAAATCTCATGATCTTATAACAAAGGATTTAATTAAGTTATATTCGAAAGTTTGCGATTAGTAAAATATAAGTTATAGAAGCCTCAAAGGATATCTTGATCCTGTAAAGAAGAGATAGTACGTTGGAACTCTCCTATCGCTCGTTTTGACTTTTCATTGTTAATTAAACAACCTCTTCTAACTTTCTCCCCAAGCTCCCAAATTTCTAGGGGAACTCTATTAAGTAACAAGAGCAACATGAATACAATAAGAGAATAGTTTAATACATAACTCAAGTGTAGTCTAATTTCTTTATTTACTTGCTTTGTCACTTATTTAATAAGGTAATTACTTAGGTATGCCTTATCATTCTGTAAATTTACATTATCCCCCAATTTCTTTGATCATCTGTACTTGAACTCCTTCTAAGCCCTTTGGATTACATTGCAGTAGTGTCGTATGCATATGTAGTAGGAAGCGAAATACTCAAATAACTCCTACAACATTGATAGGTAGTCAAAAGTGCATATTTATCATCATATTTATCATCATATTTCCCTGCTTATTCTTTATAAAGCACTGCTACGTAATATTTTATTGTTTAGTGTTGTGCAGGTCTTGAGTAATTAAAGAATAAATAAATGAAGCCCAAGAGCCCAAAAAGCCCACAAGCCTACATGCATGATTTATTTTAGTAATTTAGAAAGTTTCTATCTTATCTAACCTAATCTAAACTTGGATTTTAAATTATTAATTTAAAATCTAGCGGAGGAGAAGGGAGGATAAAGTAGGACTCCTAATTGCTATTTAAATTTAAGGGGAGAAAGACTTGAAGATAAAGATAAAGGGACCAAATCCTTTTCAAATTCAGACTCGGATTCAGACTGTACATGTTTTAGTATTCAGATCATAACGTTTTCTACAGATATTCAATCCGATGATTCAAGATGCTATACAAAGAAGACTTGAAGGATTACAATTCTTATGTTTATCACACTGTCAAATTCAGCCGTCTGATAAGTCATATTCAGAAAACAACATGCCGACTTGCTGCAGGACTGAATTCCCAATTGAATTAGAAAACCTTCTAATTTGTATTCTAGTGTGATTAGTTTTGAGGTCTACGTTATCTTGAAGACTTCGGCCCAAATCTTCTATAAATAGGACCCCCTACAGTACGTACAGATCACCTCATGAAGAGAGAAAAAGAAGAAGGTTAGGGTTAAGGATTTAGGGTTTAGACTCTTTTGAGTTCTCTTATTTGTAATTGCTTTTGGCTTTGGCTTGGCTATTGTAAGGAGGAAGGAGAAGGAGCTTGTACGCAAGGATTGCATCAATAAAGGTTATCTTTTCTTTTTTATGTTTTTATTCTTATTCTACCTTTTTCTTTGCTCTTAGTTTGGTTTTTGGTGTTGTCTTTAATCTTTCTTCCTTCGTTTTCTTTTAAAAAATAAAAAGATGATTAAAATAAAAAGAATGCTAGGCTAGAATAATTCTAGGGTAGCTAATCACTAGATCGACTAGGGTTAGATTTAGGGTTAGTTGATTAGTCTAATGGATTTGCAATTTAAGATTAGATTAATCCTTTGAAGTTTAGTGATGATTGTCCAACTTAATGATTTAGATAATTAGGGCTTGGCTTTGGATTAGAGTAGGGTTTGATTTTAGATTAAGTTTAGGGGTAGGGTTTGGCATAGTTTAATGATTAGGGTATAATTAGGGTTTGGCTTGGCGTAGTGTAGACAAGTTAAGTTGGACATCTTACTCTTCTTACATAGGGTTAACAACTTAGATGAATATTTCATTAGTTTAAAAGGACACAACCCCTAGATCGAGACTAGTCGTGAAGGTAGATTAGCGACCTAGACTTTCTCTCTTGATTAGATCTACTTTCTTATTTCAAACTACAATCAACCTTTCTTCTAAGTCTTGACTACAGATATACCATGCTGTCAACGCTTCCATCGCCTCCCTCCCAGTGGAACACGACCCGCTTTGACCCTTGTTGCAGCGGATAGAATTGAACAACGAGAAGAATCTAACCTTCTAGTTCTTTATTTGTTTTTATTTTTGTACATATTTATTCTCTCGTTCAAGTTTCAATCAAAATTTTGGCGCCGTTGCCGGGGAGGGAACAGCGCTGTAATATCTAACCCTAGTTTTAATTAAAAAAAATTTTTATTTACACTACAAGTAGACCTGATTGAAACCTAATAAAAAAAAAGTTTAGATATTGCATCTAGGGGCATTGTCTATTTTTCTTCTTTTATTTTTGGTGAGTGCAGGAGACCAAAGTTACGTGACACATTACATATAGAATAGGAAACACCCTTGTTTGACTTAATTCAATATAGTGTGTTTTGATTCTTTTGTTTAACACGTACACATTTAAAACATCTTAAGGGCATAACCCATAAATAACATAAGGTGGGGATTTCATCACCCTTCCTTAGCCCACAAACCACATTCCGTGCGCGCACCATCCTAATCTTAACTAAAATTTGACTAGACATTTTTCCTAGGTTGACTTCGGACTCATTTAGGAGGTTAACTGAAGGAGGAGGTTGTTCGAAACTAACTCTTGCCAAATCGGTGTCTAGGAAGGGGATTAAGGGCCGAAAGCCCTAAGGTTGGTGGTTACTTAATTAAGGAACGTCTTTGACGGATAACTTCCCACCAACCTTGCCACCTACCTGGCCGATTAACTTGTGGTTAGGGTCGATAATAGACCTCCCAAGTATAACCTAAAGTTAGGAGTCGTCTACGTTTAGGCTAACTTAGACTAGGATTGATTGCTTAGACTAGGACTTGATTGACTTATTTGATTTGGGTGAACTTGTTTGTTAACTTTAGTAACTTAACTTTGTATGTCAGCTTGGTCAAGAGGCCCGGCTACATCTAGACTAACTAGAAACAGTTCACCACCCAAAACCTAAGATATGGCTCAACAACCAACATTACAAGATAGGTTCTATCCTATTAGGACCTCTTTACCTTCATGTATTAGCCTTCCTGATGTTGGGGACAACCAATTTGAGTTAAAACCCCAATACATAAACACTCTTCCAAAGTTTCATGGATTTGAATTCGAGGATGTATACTTTTTCATTCGAGAGTTCGAGAAGTATGCCTCATGATGAAAATAGCCAATTTAGGAATAGATGCTATTAAACTTCGCTTTGTCCCATTCGCATTGAAAGACTTAGCAAAGAAATGGCTCTATAGTTTAGAAGCCGGCTCCATATCATCATGGGATAACTTCGTCAAGGCATTCTTGAAGAAATTCTATCCTGTTCATAAGACTGCTCAAATTAGGAATAGCATTTTGCAGTTTAGACAATTGCCAAATGAACCTTTTTGAAAACTCTTCGAACGGTTCAAGGACCTACTTGCTCAATGCCCTCATCATGGGATAGAGAAATGGCGACTTTGCCAATCTCTCTATGATGGCCTAGATTATTCTACTAAGATCCTTCTAGAATCCATGTGCCAAGGGGGATTTTTGGATAAAAATGAAATGGAGGGATGGGCCTTATATGAGGACTTGGCCGATAAGACCATCCAATGGCAACCAAATCCAGAAAAGGTTAAGTCGAACGACTCGATCACTTCTAAAGGAGGTGCCTATTCCATAGAGGATCATATAGCTCATGAAGCTAAATTAACAAGCATGATGCGAAAAATAGAGTCTTTAGAGACCAAGTTTGAGACTCTAGGAACTAGAGAGCAAGTCGTGAACCAAGTCAGCCCAGCATTCTCTGCAGGCTGTACTTACTGTCAGTCCATGTCTCATGTAATGGAGGAGTGTCCAATATTTTTAACTCAATAAGGAGTCCCCGAACACTCGAATACAGCCTTTGATAGGCCAGCCAATAATCTATATTCACCCACTTATAATCCCGGTTGGAGAAATCACCCTAACTTTGCTTGGGGCCCACAAAAGGATCAATTTAGGCCCAAATTTTCAACCAAGCCCCACAACCTCAATATCATCAACAATTCTCAAACCAAAGTCCATCAACTTTTCAAAACCAACCAATGGAGTCAAGACTTGCATTTATGGAAAGAAAGATGGACTCCATTTTGAAAACTCAAGAAACAATGATGCAAACTTTGAGTAGGTTAGGGGACCAAATGAGTCAACTAGCAAACCCCGTTAGTGAAAGACAACAAGGAACCCTACCAAGTCAACCATTGCCAAACCCCAGGGACACTAGGCAGGCTAATGAAGCTCAAGACACGAATCAATGTAACTTGGTCCACACATTAAGATCGGGAAAAGTAGTTGATAACGAAGTAATGATGCCACAAGACTCGACTCAACCATCGACCCCTTCTAGTTCCACTCCTCCTAGCTCGAATGAACCCCAAAAAGATCAACCAGCCGAATCGGTGCACACACCCAAAGCCCCATACCCAAATAGGCTTAAGTGTAACAATAGTGCACCAAAGGAGAAAATTTTAGAAATGTTCAAAGAAGTAAAGCTAAACATCCCACTTCTTGAGGCAATACAACAAGTCCCTAGTTATGCACAGTTTCTAAAAGACATGTACACCAAGAAGAGGAAGACTAGTGTGCCCAAAAAGGTTTTTTTAGCCACTAGCATTAGTGAGCTATTGTCCAACCAAATCCCAGTCAAGTATAAGGATCCTGGTTGCCCTACCCTAGAATGCACAATAGGTCAAGCCGAAATAGGTCGAGCACTTCTTGATTTAGGTGCGAGCATTAATTTACTGACCTTCTCCGTTTATCAACAACTTGGGCTAGGCAAACTGAGCCCGACCCAAGTTACGATTCAGCTAGCCGATAGATCAATTAAGGTTCCAAATGGAGAAATCAACGATGTCCTAATTAGGGTTGGAGAGTTTATCTACCCAGTAGATTTCATTGTGCTAGAGACACAACCCGTGTCAAACCCTAGGTCTCAAACTCCAGTCATCTTAGGTCGACCATTCCTTACGACCGCAAATGCAATTATCAATTGCAGGAATGGGTCCATGAGATTGACATTTGGAGACTTGACCAAGGAGGTCAATGTCTTCAACCTAGACAAACAACCTCGTAAGATAAGAGACCAAACGTTTGAGGTAAATGTCATTGAGAACAATTGTGATGAAGACAGTGAAGGTATAGAGAATGAGTCTCTATTTCTTGATAAATTATTTAAGAATGAAGGCGATTATATTAATGAGAAAACATATGTTGGAGATTTTATGTTTCGGGTCCCCTTTAAAAAAAGAAAATTTGATTTGAATATCTTCACTTTTGATGATATATCGCATGAGAATATAATTAAAGAACCACCGATTGGCCTAACATTTGAAAATCTCTTTGAAGAAGAACTCATGTGTTTAGATGAATTGACTAGGGATATTTTGGTTAATTACATACCTCCAGGGAAAAGTTTTGATTTAAGTTTTGAGGAAATGTATGAAACTGAGTTAGAATTCTTAGGCATTTATAGTAAGGAAGTTCCAACTGAGAAGTGTGATGGTGATCAATTTTTGAATAATGGATGTAGACTTATAAGAAAGAAAAATTTAAGAAAAGTGAAACTGGGGAGGAAGAGCGCTAAAACGACAAAAAGATTGACCTCCACACTGTGCCCTTTAAAGAGAACCCATTGGAATGATGGGAAGCGAGCTAGAGGGATGAGACCTAAAAAGATTTAGATGTGGGATAAACTTGTACATATTTTTGTATATTATATATATATTTTTTCTTTTTTTTACACCTCTTTTACATTTCATTTCATGCATCTATTCATTTCTTTCATACATTAGGGACAATGCATGAGATAAGTGTGGGGAGGGTTTACTAACATACTAACATAGGTAGATACTAACAAAAAAAAAATTTTTAAAAAAATAAAACAATATTTTGATTTATTTCTGTAAGTAATTAAGTTAATTTTAAGGAATAGAAAAATCATAATTAGGATTTCTTAACACTTGATCAAAATAAGAGTATTTGTTCTATTTTTAGGTTTAGGAGGAAAAAATTGAAAAGTAATTTAGTCTTGATATCTTTACCTTGATGAAATATGCATGCTTTATACACTTACACACGTGGGAGTCAAAACAAAGACTCTTGTGTCATAGAAAAATATATAAAATAAACAAATCTAATTATTGATTAGCTAGGTACTTTGGCCTAAGAAAGCCTTGGTATTTACGTGAAAGGTAATTAGATAATTTTGAAATTATTTTTATCATATATGTATTAACACATCTAATAATCAATTAGTTAGGTATTAGGGCCTCAAGAAGCTTTTATACTTACACGAAAGAAAATTAGATGAGTTATACATATTTAAAAAAAAAAAGAAGTGCTTAAAGGGCAACGAAGTGGTAATACTTCGAACTTCTTAAAAAAAAAGAAGAAAAAAAAGAAAAGTAATAAATGTATAAGGCATGAAAGTTGAAGTTGAAGAATCCCAAGTAAAAAAATTTATGTTCACAAAGATGCATATGACTTAGGGTAAGATAATAGACTCGATGAGAAATTCAGTTTGAATCCTAACCTAAATTGATAAATAATTACTTGAATAAAGACTAAGTAAAAGAATGATCAATTTGGTACTCCTAAAAACTTATAAATTTCTTAATTTTTACAAAGATATTTCAAATATTTTCTCTCTTTCAAAATGGCTTTTCAAAAATACTAACATTTTATTTTTCTTTCTTTATGAATTTTGTGGGTGTAATTCACTGAAAATCCTCGCGAGACAACACTCGTCCTCTAGGGTAACCTAGAGGTTTAACGGCTTGTTGCACGTGCTAAGTGCAATCGTGATTCCTACGAAAGTGAGTTAGTATAGATTAGTTTTTATTTTCTTTTCCTTTTTCTTTTTCTTTTTCTTTTTACTCGAGACGAGCAAAAAGATAAGTGTGGGGGTGTGATAGGTGGTCAAAAGTGCATATTTATCATCATATTTATCATCATATTTTTCTACTTATTCTTTTATAATGCACTGCTACGTAATGTTTTATTGTTTAGTGTTGTGCAGGTCTTGAGTAATTAAAGAATAAATAAATGAAGCCCAAGAGCCCAAAAAGCCCACAAGCCTTCATGCATGATTTATTTTAGTAATTTAGAAGTTTCTATCTTATCTAACCTAATCTAAACTTGGATTTTAAATTATTAATTTAAAATCTAGCGGAGGAGAAGGAAGGATAAATAGGACTCCTAATTGCTATTTAAATTTAAGGGGAGAAAGACTTGAAGATAAAGATAAAGGGACCAAATCCTTTTCAAATTCAGACTCGGATTCAGACTGTACATGTTTTAGTATTCAGATCATAACTTTTGCTACAAATATTCAAATCCGATGATTCAAGATGATATAGAAAGAATACTTGAAGGACTACAATTCATATGTTTATCACACTGTCAAATTCAGCCGTCTGATATGTCATATTCAGCAAACAACATGCCGACTTGCTGCAGGACTGAATTCCCAATTGAATTAGAAAACCTTCTAATTTGTATCCTAGTGTGATTAGTTTTGAGGTCTACTTTATCTTGAAGACTTCGGCCCAAATCTTCTATAAATAGGACCCCCTACAGTACGTACAGATCACCTTATGAAGAGAGAAAAGAAGAAGGTTAGGGTTAAGGATTTAGGGTTTAGACTCTTTTGAGTTCTCTTATTTGTATTTGCTTTTGGCTTTGGCTTGGCTATTGTAAGGAGGAAGGAGAAGGAGCTTGTACGCAAGGATTGCATCAATAAAGGTTATCTTTTCTTTTTATATTTTTATTCTTATTCTACCTTTTTCTTTGCTCTTAGTTTGATTTTCGGTGTTGTCTTTAATCTTTCTTCCTTCGTTTTCTTTTAAAAAATAAAAAGATGGTTAAAATAAAAGAATGCTAGGCTAGAATAATTCTAGGGTAGCTAATCACTAGATCGACTAGGGTTAGATTTAGGGTTAGTTGATTAGTCTAATGGATTTGCAATTTAGGATTAGATTAATCCTTTGAAGTTTAGTGATGATTGTCCAACTTAATGATTTAGATAATTAGGGCTTGGCTTTGGATTAGAGTAGGGTTTGATTTTAGATTAAGTTTAGGGGTAGGGTTTGGCATAATTTAATGATTAGGGTATAATTAGGGTTTGGCTTGGCGTAGTGTAGACAAGTTAAGTTGGACATCTTACTCTTCTTACATATGGTTAACAACTTAGATGAATATTTCATTAGTTTAAAAGGACACAACCCCTAGATCGAGACTAGTCGTGAAGGTAGATTAGCGACCTAGACTTTCTCTCTTGATTAGATCTACTTTCTTATATCAAACTACAATCAACCTTTCTTCTAAGTCTTGACTACAGTTATAACGTGCTGTCAACGCTTCCATCGCCTCCCTCCCAGTGGAACACGACCCGCTTTGGCTCTTGTTGCAGCGGATAGAATTGAACAACGAGAAGAATCTAACCTTCTAGTTCTTTATTTGTTTTTATTTTTGTACATATTTATTCTCTCGTTCAAGTTTCAATCAAACATCACTATTTTACCTCATAAATCGAGACTTGTGTATTTAAATTCACAAATCGTACACCTTAAAAATGTGAGTATGTTAGGTGAAGCTTGAAAAATGTAACTCCAACTGTAGAAAAACTTTTACAGTGAAATGATTCAATGACAAATCAATGAGTGGGAAGGGCCAAAATTGTACACAGAGTAGTTGAGAAATTTGTTAAAGACTGTCAGAATAGGTTTTGCGCGAGTGACCCATGTTTATCATTTTTAAGGATCTTTTGCACATAATAAATTATTTTAGTAAGTTTTGGCTATGTCCCTTCTTACTATTGTCATTCAGTTTTATCACAATAATTGCACTGCAAGTTGAAGAAGCCTTTCTAATATCTTCCTCTTTGATTATGCATACTGCATTAAATTGAGTTATCCATGTCGCAAAGCAATGATATGGTTTTCACAGGCAGAATGAAAAGTGTAACGCCCCTATCCTGCTGGTACGGAGATGTTACTGTGACGTATATACGCAGATCGGAAATACCCTCACGTATAAACGCTAAATATCAGTACCGGCAAGAATCAGAGTACGAAAGCACATGGTGCATTGTATATTCCAACATAAGAGTACAATTATAAAGTTATCACCCGATGTGACAAAATATTACAAGAATATTACATCACCGATAGGCGCAAATGCGAGAATACAAGGGTATACAAGTATGAACAGTACAAGGGGCGCTCATGAGTTAACAGGAGGAAAACTCGAGAGACACGCAAAGAGGCCTGGAAGAATGAGGCTCTGGACGGTCTGTTAGGGATCCATGCTTTAGCTGCGCCACTTTGATCAGCAACTGGGAGAATCCACACGCTCCAAGCTCTAAGACCTAGACATGAGGATCCAGGGAAGTCAGACAGAACTCCCCGGAGAGTGATGATGCGAATGCCAAGTGGCGAGTATAGATAAGCACACGTGTATCGATAAATCCGAATCATAAATATGTATTAAAAACTGTGTCATAAGCACAAGCAAGCAGGAACAAGTAGATATACAACAAATGATATCAAGCAGGGAACACTCATGATATGATAAGATAAGAGCAGGAGACTGGTGGAATAGAATATGAGTGGTAAAACAGGATATGAGCAGATAATATAATATTAATCATAAAATCGGAAATCCGATGTAAAGCCTGATGAAAGCAATTATGGCGAGACAAGTGGTTTAACCAAGTTGTAGAACAACATAACAAGTTAAACATGCGATAAATACAAGTATTGACAAAACTAATTGTACAAGCTCAGATTCTGAATTCACGAGATTGATACGTCAAGGGAAAAATCCAAATAAGGAAACCCTCATCTATATACTACATATCTCATGTCGCCATCATCTGAGTTTGTACAACTTGAGTTGCCCTCAGAGTAACAGAACTATAGTGTGTCTGGAGTAATCATCATATGTCATAAAGTAAGGTGTCAATTCAGGTCATAACACTATAACTGGAATATAAAGGTGTTGCATTTTAATTTATCTAATAATAATAATCAGTACCGTTTGATATTTCAATCGCCTTCCTACCAGCGCCTCACATCGCCGATAGTCCATACTAGAGTTCACACTCTGTAGAACTTACCCGGGTCTGATATGTGAGTATCAGGATCCGAACAAAGGAGAGACCAAATATCCCATGTTCCTAATATTATTACTGTTTAGTTGCTATGTTCTTATGTTATTCTTGTCCCTTTCTCACCGGCGTCCCACAACACCGACAGTTCACGCTGGAGCCTGCACTTTCAGTAGAACTCACCCGAACTCCGATACGCGGGTACCATTATTCGAATAAGAGACCAAATAACACATG
Organism: Agave tequilana; assembly: GCA_038442645.1. Classification (NCBI taxonomy): domain Eukaryota; kingdom Viridiplantae; phylum Streptophyta; class Magnoliopsida; order Asparagales; family Asparagaceae; genus Agave; species Agave tequilana. The sequence goes on from JAVJIF010011380.1 coordinate 19,950, forward strand.
CTTCAGGAGTTATCATTGTACAAGTATGTGTGGGTGTTAATATACACTGAGAATACTTATCACGCTAACACCAGGAGGCACAGGCAGGAGGGAGGAAGTAGCCCTACAGATTTAAGAGGTGGCCCCCACAGATTCAAGAGGTGGCCCTCACCACGTGTGTGGTGTGGCACTTTACTCCATGTGACACTTTGCTCTGAGGTTGATACAGGAGGTAGCCCCACAGATTCAAGAGGTGGCCCCTACCACGTGTGTGATGTAGCACTTTGCTCTGTGTGGAACTTTGCTCTGTGTGGGGAATGGATTCTACAGGTGGCCCCCACCACGTGTGTGGTGTGACACTTTGCTCCGTGTGGCACTTAATTCCATTCAGAATCCGCCGGACGCTAGCACGATTGTGGGATACATCCTCGTCATCCCGACACCAGACATGCTCTGTCGGACACCGGTCTGACTGTGTTATTAACAAGAGTAACAGTGCAAGGGACAGGAGTACAGGGGATACATGAGTTCAGGAGTATAGGAGTGCAGGAGTACAATATCTGGAGTATAATATCAGAAGTATAATATCAGGAGTCCCCTGTTATAGGGGTTGAAGAATACATGAGTTCAGGAGTACCAAATGTCTAGTAATAATATAATAATCATGCCAAGTTCCCGTAAAAGTAATAATCATAATTATACAATATAAAATAGGTGCCAGGTATAACAGTAACCAGTCAGGTGTCACAATATCAGTTCAAGTGTACTAGTACTAGGTGATAGCATATCAAGTGAGTGATAGCATGTCAACCGTTAAGTGTTATATGTCAGGAGTCAGGTATCAGGTATAACATGTCAATGACAAGTGTTCAAGCAGGTGACAGGTAACAATTCATGTCTTAATAGGGGACAGGTGATAAGAGTTAACATAACAGGGGCAGTGTCAAGTAGTGGCATGTTAGGGGATAACACTTCAGTTGTTAAGTGAAATAGATACAAATACATAATGCAGATACAGGTCGACCCGACAAAGCAGGGAAGTCCAAAAGGAAAGTGAGAACACTCGCCTAAATCTTCAAAAAATACTATGAAATCCCTGATCTCCAGAATCCAGGTAACTAACGTGTAAACGCGTTCAATATAAAGGAGGAGAGAGAATGAACCAAGAGGAGAGAGAATGAAGACACGAGAGTCACAGTCGCCGGGGTCGCGTCACGTGGATGCCACAAACACAGGATTCGAGACCCGCGTTTACGCCATAACACGAGAAGAACGCAGACGCGGGCATGAGCTCCGCGTCGCGTTGATACAAGAACGCGAGGATCGCGTTATACAAATATTAAGAACGCGAAGATCGCGTTAAAGAATTGTTGGGACGAGGGGAAGAGCTCTGTGTCTAGCAGTCACACAACAAGAGAAAGAAAGAGACAGGGAAATAAGAGGGAGACAGGACAGAAGAGAGGGGGGAGAGAGTGACACAGGTAAGAAAGGGGGTGAGAGAGAGACGCAGGGATGGGAAGACGCAAGGTTGACAGGGAGAGAGAGATGCAGAGAATAGTGAAAGAAATCAGATAAGAGAAAAAAGGAAAGAAAGAAAGAAAGAAGGAAATGAAAAAAGAAGGAAGGAAGGAAAGAAAGAAAAGAGAAAGGGGGGATGGCCGACCAGGGCTCGCCGGCGGCGGTCGGAGGTGGCCGGAAACGGCCGGAGGGGGCAGCCCCAAACCCAAAAGCCAAGGGGTGCAAGTGTAGTTTAAACGGAAAAAATAGAGTTTTGAAAATGGTGTTTCGGAGAACGAAGCTATATCTCGTTGGAAAGAGTATTCTGAGGGGAAGAAGATGGCGTGGTTGTTGGTGGCCAAGGTGGTAGTGGAGATGGTGGAGAAGCTAATGGTAGAAGTGGGTTTCCTGGTGGAAAAAGTAGAAGAAGAAGGTGGTGAAGTTGTTGTTTGTTGTTGCTAGAATGGAGAAGGAGATGGAGGGAATGATGGAGAGTGAAGGAAAGAGGATTTGGTGGTGGTGATGGCCAAAAACACAGCCAAGGGGGGCTGGTTTGCTGCCCCTAGATGCTGTGGTTTGCTGGAAGAAGAAAAAAGAAAGTAAAATGAAAGAGAGAAAGAAAGGGGGGTGAATATATATAAAGGGATAGTCATCATTATTACAAGTTTGCCATCCCCATTAAATGAGAGTTGCGCCTCTTTAAAAAGAGACACGCGTCTCATAAAACTCAGACTCGCGTCTGGCAACTTCCTAGACGCGAGGATAAAATCTGCGTCCAGAGAAAACACAAGATTGCGTTTAACAGAAAAGACAAAAGTCATGATGACTTGATCAGAGTTGATTTGAAGGCATTAAATGCAGAACAGAAATGAATCTCTGTATTAAAGATCGAATTCAAATTTGGTGAGCCTTACGTCTAGCGAGGAGAGAGAAAATAGAAAAAGAGAAAAGTAAAATATCTGGATAAAATTCCGGTATCTGGGAAAAACCGAAAACTCTGAAAAAGCCTGAAAAATGAAATAACTTGAAAAGTTTCTAAAAAATTCTCAAAAATAATAAATATTATTTTAAGATATTTGGTGAAATTGATTTTTAGATATTCAATCATGTTTTCAAAATAAAAATCCTGAAATCAACCGCCGATGCGGGTCTACACCGGGCGACCCGATTTTGATAAATTCTGAAAAATTGCAAAAATACATTATAGGAGAAAACATTATTATAAGACATAATGTGAAAGCGGAATCTAGAAATTTGATTCCAATTAAAAACTAAAAATCCTGTAATCAATCAGCAACACCGGCAAACACCCAATCCAATGGAATTTTGATAAATTTAGAAAATTCTCAGAAAAAGTATTTAAATAAAAATGTGATTTTAAGAAATAATGTGAAAACTGTTTCTTGAAATTTAACTCCCTTTGCAAATTAGAATTCGAGAATCGGTCAGTGATACTAATCGACACCGGTTTTGAAGATTTTCAATTTAATTCAGGAAAATTTCAGAAAATAATAAAAATTTAAAATATTAGAAAATAATGTTTAAAACTAAAATTGGTTAAATCTGAATATCAGAAATACTAAATCGAGCAATATTCTAGAATCGGGTTCACGGTTCAGACTAGGGCAGATTCTGAGTTCACGAATCAGATCCACGGCAAAATAATCATATAAATAATTCATAATATGAAATAAATACAGAAAGTAAATCAAAAAATATGATCAAGAAATCTGAATAGACAACTAAGTACGTATTCCGGGAGCGAGGTGTTACAGAAAGATTTTGTGATGGTTCATTTAATGAATAATCAAGGTTGTTCGATGAACGATTGAAGGCCATAGGATACAAATTTGCGTCTATCGCTATGAATACACCCATTAGGAATTAAGAAAGATAAGATAAGACTATATCTGAACATTCGATAGCAAGTCACATATGAGTTAATCTTGTATATGCTAACTTAATTAAATACCCTCGTACTCTGACTTCGGATATCTAAGCCTCTTCCCAATTTACATGTGAAAAGGAGATAATTAATTAGTGTAAGAATAAGAAGAAGATATGATGGTTCAATTAGTAAAAACTATACGAGTGTATAAGTAAAATTTAAAACCACAAATGTGATAACTGAAAGTGACTATGATCAAGTGGATAAACTTGAGGCGCTCAATATAATCAAGTCATATGAAATTAGAATGGTTAATGAGATTGTATATGGATAATTGCCACAGTTAACAACCAATGCATAATAAAGTACTCGAATCTAATATGTGGGCTGGTGATAATAACACTTAATTGCTTTAAAGTAGAACGGAAGAGCCAATAAATTCATGATAAACTCAGAACCTCATGTGAAACTTGATGATTCTTTATACTTGCATACTGAACTTAAATTATTAAGTATTGTACTCTACGACTGTGCATAATAATTTTGATAAAAAGAAATGAGAATATTGCTGGAGTGTAACTTTTGGGCAATCATTTATAGTGAGCAATTATACTAAGTCGAAAATCTGATTAGTGGATTAATCAACTCTTATCAGTTAAATAAAAGAATGTATGAAGGGTGGAGTATAACTAACTACAAAACTTACAACTCATGTGTGAATATATAACCAGTGAATCATATACATCTTATTGATAATAAAATTACTAAATAGGAAGGTGAATTATAACTTGCATTTGCATACGCATATACAGTGAATTACATACATTCTCCAGTAATAAAAGTGATAAACAGAGAATCAAACTATAATAAATGGTTAAATTGTTATAATATGATGAATTAATTGTTATCTGGGTGTATGTATACACATGCAGTGAAGAACATAAAATTTTTCGGTAATGAAGTTGATGAGCTGAAAAGCAAACCATAGTGTTTAATTGATATTCATATCATTGTGTAACACCCCGTTCCTGAAATACGTACTTAATTGCGTATTCAGATTTTTTTTGATCGTATTTTTTTGATTTACTTCCTATATTTATTTTGTATTATGAATCATTTATATGATCAATTTTGCCTTAAATCTGGATTCACGGGCTCGGCGTCGGCCCTAATTTGAATCGAGGACCCGATCCTAGTGTATTGCTCGATTGGGTCTTTTCGGTAGTCGATTTAACCAATTTCTATTTAAAATATTATTTTTCATTATTTTATATTTTATGTGATTTTTTGAAAATTTTCTGAATTTAATTGAAAATCTTCAAAACGGGTGTCGACCACTACCGCTGACCGATTCTCAGATTTTTAATTTACAGACAGAGTTGAAATTCTAGAAACAGCTTTTACATTACTTCTTAAAATTATATTTTCTGAGATTTTTTAAAATTTATCTAAATCCGGCCGACTCGGTGTACACCAGTATCAACAGTGAATTTCTGGATTTTTATTTTGAAAAGGGATTGAATTTCTGAAAATCGACTTCACCAAAAATCTTAAAATAATATTTACAATTTTTGAGAATTTTTGAAAAACTTTTCAAGTTACTTCATTTTTCGGGCTTTTCCAGATTTTTCGGTTACTTTTCTCATTTTCTCTCTTTTCTCAGATGCGAGGACCATCAATCACGGATCTGATCTTAAATGCAGAAGATTCTCTTTCTTTCTGCATTTAATGCTCCTCAGATCAACTCTAATCAAGTCATTATGACTTTTGTCTCTTCTGTTAAACGCGACTCTCGCGTTTGTCCTCTGGATGCAGGTTTCATCTCCGCGTCTTGATCAGTTGGCGTAGACCCGGGTCTCCTTAGCCATATGCGAATATCCTTTAAATGGGACGCAGGTCTCATTTGAGGAAAGAATGGCAATATTGTAATAATCAAACTTTCCTTTTATATATACACCCCACTTTCTTTTTCTCTCTTTCATTTTCCTCTTTCTTCTTCCCACCAACAGCCAACAAACAGCAGCCTAACCAACCGCCTTGCTTCCCTTGGTCGGCCATCCTCTTCACCTTCTCCACCACCATTTCCACCACCATTCTCTCCTCCATCTCCTCCTCCATTCCAACAACAACACCACCACCATATCACCATTTTCTTCCTCCTTTTCCCACCAAAACAACCCATTTCCACCACCACCTTCTCCACCATTTCCACCACCACCAACACCACCTTGGCCACCAGCAATCATACTAAGTTCTTCTCCTCATCATGTTCTTTCTAACGAACTTACCCGTCGCTCTCCGAAATCCCTTTTTTAAATTTCAAATCTTCACTTTCAACTAGACTTGCACCCCCACTAATTGCTTGGGCTTGGGCCTCCGGCCGCCGCCAGCGACCGCCGCCAAGCCTTGGCCGACCATCCTTCCTCCTTCCCTTCTTCTCTCTTTTCTTCCTTTCCTTCTTTCTTTTCTTCCCGTCTTTCTTTCTTTCTTCTTCTTTTTCCTTCTTTTTTCCATTCCCTCTCTGATTCCCTGTGTCTCTCACCCCCTCATCCTTGCGTCTCTCTTTCTTTCTCTCTCTCATTCCTTGGACTCTCACTCTCTCCTCTCCTTGTCTTTCTTTCTCTTGTTGTTTAATTGCTAGACGACGAGCTCACTCCCGCGTCCAAGCAATTTCTTAACGCGATCTTCGCGTTTTGTTATCTAACGCGATCTTCGTGTTCTTGTATCAACATGACGCGGAGCTCACGTCCGCGTCTGTTTTCTTTTCGTGTCCTAATTTAAATGCGGGTCTTGAACCCTGCGTTTGTGGCCTCTACACGACGCGGCTCCCGCATTTGCGACTTCCACGTCTTCAACCTCTCTTTCTAGTTCATTCTCTCTCCTCTATATAATATAATATTTATTATATTGAACGCGTTTTCACGTTGGTTACCTGGATTCCGGAGATCTAAGATTTCACAGTGTTTTTCCAAGATTAAGGCGAGTGTCCTCGCCTTCCCTTTGGACTTTCCGCATTGTCGGGTTGACTTGCATTATATTATGTATTTGTATCTGTATTCTTGTTTTGTATTGTGATGTACATACTTGTTATGTTAACTTTTGACATACACCTGTCTGTATACTGATGTGTTATCACCTGACATGCTACTACTTGACACCTGCTCCTGTTATGTTATCCCTTATCACCTGTCCCCTATTATGACATAACTTACTACTTAGCACTTGCTCCTCATTATAACATGACTTACCACTTGCCTCCTGACATATTAATACTTGACATGTGATTATCACATTCACGGGAATCCTGCCGTATTATTCTATATTATATACAATGACTTGAATCATGTACTTGTTATTTTGTATTATATATACAGAGACCTGAATCTATAGTACTTTTGTACTCCTGAATTCTTGATCATGTCCTACTCTTGCTATTCCCGTAAATTGATAATTACATATTAAATTATTATAAGACAACTTGTACTCGGTTTGGGAGAAACTAATGGGTCCTGAATAGTCATGTTTATGGTGGTGTTATTGAGTCACGCGTGGCCACACACTTGAAGGATCACTTGGCGGTCACCAGGGATTCCGTGAGGTGTGCTGGCACCCTACTCCTATTTATTCCTGTCGAGTATGCACACGCCCTAGGCCTATTTCTATGGGATCTGCTATACTCTATTCCTATTTGGGCATACAATAAGTCCAGGTACCTAGCGGTACGTTCTGGCTCAGCACCGAATACTCCTGGACCGTTGTCCCGGGTATGTATGGGCTCATCCTAAACATGGTTCGTCGAACTTCATCAGTTTTTAAATAACTTGCTCTATAAGTTGTAAGTGAAAGTATGTGGAATGGGAAGCATACTAAAGCCTACAACTTAGACAACCCCAATTATAATAAGATGCTACTATACAATTTGTTGTGTTGTCTTGTAACTTGGATTGTATGCGTTCGGATTTCGGTGACATGAGATAAAGGTATATAGATAAGGGTTTCCTTATTTAAATTATTCCTTCGATCTACTAATCTCATAGAGCCGTGATCTAAGCTTATAATATTGTTTTGCTCATATTCAGTTTTATTCAGTTTTATCAGTTTTATCGATTTTTTGTTAGTTTAAGAGATATCTGATGTTGCCTTATCTGCTTTTTTCCGCCTCCACATCTGCTCCCGTGTGTATGGGCTCACGACACGATTTTCAGTGCATATTTATGAACGGTTTCATTGATACACGTGTGCTTATCTATGCTCGCCACTTGGCATTCGTATCACCACTCGCCGGGGAGTACTGACTCCCCTGGATCCTCATGTCCAGGTACTGGAGCTTGGAGCGTGTGGATCCTCCCAGTCGCTGATCAGAGTAGCGCAGTGGTAGCGTGGATCATCAGCAGACTGATCAGAGCCCTATCCTTCCGGGCCCTCCTGTGAGTCTATCGAGTTTTCCTGTTGTAAACTCGTGAGCGCCCTTTGTACTGTTCATATTTATACATCTTTGTATTCTCGCAATTGCGCCTATCAGTGATGTAATATTCTTATAATATTGTGTCATATTTGGTGATAACTTTGTAATTGTACTCATATATTGGAATGTATAACGCACCACGTGCTTTCATACTCTGATTCTTGCCTGTACTAATGCTTAGTGTATATACGTGAGTGTATTTCTGACCTGCGTATACACGTCGCAGTAACGTCTCCGTAACTGCGGGAACGGGGCGTCACAGGATGGTATCAGAGCCTAGGTTCTCACATTCTTAGTACGTCCAGATGGCGAATTAATGGTAAAGAAATTTGCAATTGGAATACAAGAGTCTTGGTTATACAATCTAATTACAAGTACAAAGTTATCTATCCCTTCCTTCTGATCCATTTCTTGAATCCTGAGACCCTTCAATCTTTTACCTTCCAGCTTCTTTCTGTTACCTCCTCAACCAACTCAGATATGAAAAGACGGGGAACACATAATGGTCCTAGTACTTCTCAAGATGGATCCAACAGAGACAATGATAGCCTGATGAGGGTACTTCAAGGGATGATGCAGAATCAATAGCAACAGACAGAGCTTAGACGTCAAGGACTGTTGGTTGCACCCCTAGAGCAGAGACCAGGCAACGTGTCGGACTTCAGGAGATTACAACCGGTGATCTTTACAGGTACAGAGAAGCCCCTTGATGCAGAACAGTGGCTGGTAGACACGACCGATCTTTTGAAGGCCGCCCGAGTCCCCGATGAGAACCATGTGGAAGCGGCTAAGATACAATTAAAAGGATTTGGTCAGAACATGGTGGTTGGCGGAAGAAGCGATATTGGAGAAACCCATCACGTCGGACCAGTTCTCAAAGGGTTTCTATGAGAGATTCTTCCCTGCAACAGCTCAAAGGGACATGGAAGAAAAATTTATCCGGCTACAACAGTGAAACCGGTCAGTGGATGAATATGCTGCCAAATTCTTGAGGCTCAGCAGATTTGCTCCCTGTATGGTGGCAGACGAAGAAAAACAGGCTAGCAGATTTCAGCAAGGGTTGAAGATAGACGTCCAGATGTTTCTTATTCCTCAACAGCTGAAGACGTACTCCCAGGTTCTCTCCATTGCCCGTGAAGTAGAACGAGGACTGGAGAAGAAGAGCGAGAACCAGGTGCAGAGCAAGTTAGTAAAAGATCCTTTCAGTTAATGAACGAAGAAGACGCAACCAGGACCACCAACGGTCCGATAGTCAAGCGACCCTTTCGACCTCCCCCTCAGCAGATGATATGCGGGTACTGTCAAAAGCCCGGACACATCCAACACAACTGCCAAAAGACTAATGGGCTATGTTTGGTATGTGGATCCGACAATCACTCGACGGGTGATTGTCCATTCAAAAGGACCTATCCAACACCACCAACATATCCAGCACGAGCAACACCCCCAGCACTTCCAACCCCACCACCGAGAGGGAACCCAAAACCCATTGGCCGAAGAGCTCCATTCCCGTCCCAGCAGTATGATCAGCTGCAGAGAGGAGTAAGAACTGGATTAGACCATGGCAGAGGCCAAGTCTACAACATAACAACAGAGGCATCAGGAGAAGCAGCAGCAGAATATGAAGCCCAGTATCCAGAACAGGAAACATGAGAATGTCACTGCAACCGCTACCCCTGATCTTTTGTATTTTGAGTTGGTGAACTTTCTTTAATATTCTACTTTATCATATTCTCATTATCAACCCTAGTCTCTCCTGTGTTCATCTTCCCCTTATCCAAATTGCGAGGACGCAATTTTTTTAAGGTGGATGGAATGTAACAACCCGTTCCTGGAATACGTACTTAATTGCGTATTCAAATTTTTTGATCGTATTTTTTTGATTTACTTCCTGTATTTATTTTGTATTATGAATCATTTATATGATCATTTTTGCCTTGAATTTGGATTCACGGGCTCGGCGTTGGCCCTAGTTTGAACCGATGACCCGATCCTAGTGTATTACTTGATTGGGTCTTTTCGGCAGTCAGATTTGACCAATTTCTGTTTAAAATATTATTTTTTCAATATATTAGATTTTATGTGATTTTCTGAAAATTTTCTGAATTTAATTGAAAATCTTCAAACCGATGTCGACCAGTACTGCTGATCGATTCTCAGATTTTTAATTTATAAATGAAGTTAAAATTCTAAAAATAGTTTTTACATTATTTTTTAAAATTATATTTTCTATTTCAATATATTTTCTGAGATTTTTCAGAATTTATCAAAATCCGGCCGACCCAGTGTGCACTAGTATCAACAATGAATTTTAGGATTTTTATTTTAAAAACGGGATTGAATTTTTGAAAATCGATTTTAGCAAAAATCTTAAAATAATATTTACAGTTTTTGAGAATTTTTAAAAAAATTTTCAAGTTACTTCATTTTTCGGGCTTTTCCGGAGTTTTCGGTATTTTTTCAGATACCGAAACCTTATCCTGATATTTTACTTTTCTCATTTTCTCTCTCTTTTGCGAGGACCATCAGTCTTGGATCTGATCTTAAATGCAGAAGATTCCTTTTCTTTTTGCATTTAATGCTCCTCAGATCAACTCAAATAAAGTCATTATGACTTTTGTCTCTTCTATTAAACACGACTCTCGCGTTTGTCCTCTGGACGCATGTTTCATCTCCGCGTCGTGGTCAGTTGGCCTAGACGTGGGTCTCCTTAGCCATACGCGAATATCCTTTAAATGGGACGCAGGTCTCATATGAGGAAAGAATGGCAATATTATAATAATCAAACTTTCCTTTTATATATACACCCCCACTTTCTTTTTCTCTCTCTTTCATTTTCCTCCTTCTTTCCACCAACAGCCGACGAACAGCAACCCATCCAGCCGCCTTGCTTTCCTTGGCAGACCATCCTCTCCACCTTCTCCACCACCATTTTCACCACCATTCTCTCCTTCATCTCCTCCTCCATTCCAACGACACCACCACCACCACATCACCATCTTCTTCCTCTTTTTCCCACCAAAACAACCCATTTTCACCACTATCTTCTCCACCATTTCCACCACCACTAACACCACCCTGGCCACCAATAATCACACCAAGTTCTTCTCCTCGTCGTTCTCTTTCTAACGAACCTATCCGTCGCTCTCTGAAACCCCTTTCTCAAAATTCAAATCTTCACTTTCAAGTAGACTTGCACCCCCACTAATTGCTTGGGCTTGGGCCTCCGGCCACCTCCGGCCGCCGCCGGTGACCGCCGCCAAGCCTTGGCTGGCCATCCTTCCCCCTTCCCTTCTTCTTTCTTTTCTTTTCTTTCCTTCTTTCTTTTCTTCCTTCTTTCTTTCTTTCTTCTTCTTTTTCCTTGTTTTCTCATTCCTTCTCTGATTCCCTACTTCTCTCACCCCTCATCCTTGCGTCTCTCTCTCTCTCTTTCCTTGGACTCTCCCTGTCTCATCTCCCTGTCTCTCTCTTTCTCTTGTTGTTTAATTGCTAGACGCAGAGCTCACTCCCCGTGTCCAGCAATTTCTTAACGCGATCTTCGCATTTTGTTGTCTAACGCGACCTTCGCGTTCTTGTATCAACACGACACGGAGCTCACATCCGAGTCTGTGTTCTTTTCGGGTCCTAGCTTAAACGCGTGTCTCAAACCCCGCGTTTGTGCCCTCTACGCGACTCCCGTGTCTGTGACTTCCACGTCTTCATCCTCTCTCTTTCTAATTCATTCTCTCTCCTCTATATAATATAATATTTATTATATTGAACGCGCTTTCACGTTGGTTACCTGGATTATGAAGATCTAGGATTTCACAGTGTTTTTCCAAGATTAAGGCGAGTGTCCTCGCCTTCCCTTTGGACTTTCCGCATTGTCGGGTTGACTTGCATTATATTATGTATTTGTATTGGTATTCTCATTTTGTATTGTAATGTACATACTTGTTATGTTAACTTTTGACATACACCTGTCTGTATACTGATGTGTTATCACCTGACATGCTACTACTTGACACCTGCTCCTGTTATGTTATCCCTTATCACCGTCCCCTGTTATGACATGACTTACTACTTAGCACTTGCTCCTCATTATAACATGACTTACCACTTGCCTCATGACATATTAATACTTGACATGTGATATCACATTCACGGGAATCCTGCAGTGTTATTCTATATTATATACAATGACTTGAATCATGTACTTGTTATTCTGTATTATATATACAGAGACCTGAATCTATAGTACTTATGTACTCCTGAATTCCTGATCATGTCCTACTCCTGTTATTCTCGTAAATTGATAATTACATATTAAATTATTATAAGACAACTTGCACCCGGTTTGGGAGAAACTAATGGGTCTTGAATAGTCATGTTTATGATGGTCTTATCGAGTCACGCGTGGCCACACACTTGAGGGATCACTTAGCGGTCACCAGGGATTCCGTGAGGTGTACTGGCACCCCTACTCCTATTTATTCCTGCCGAGTATGCACACGCTCTAGGCATATTTCTATGGGATCTGCGATACACTATTCCTATTCGGGCGTACAATAAGTTCCGGTACCTAGTTGTACGTTCCGGCTCAGCACCGGATACTCCTGGACCGTTGACCCGGGCATGTACGGGGCCCATCCTAAATATGGTTCGTCAAACTTCATCAGTTTTCAAACAACTTGCTCTATAAGTTGTAAGTGAAAGTATGTGGAATGGGACACATACTAAAGCCTACAACTTAGACAACCTCAATCATAATAAGATGCTAATATACAATTTGTTGTGTTGTCTTGTAACTCGGATTGTATGCCACAGATTTCGGTGACATGAGATAAAGGTATTAGATGAGGGTTTCCTTATTTAGATTATTTTTCGATCTACTAATCTCATAGAGCCGTGATTTAAGCTTGTACGATTGATTTTGCTCATATTCGGCTTTATTCAGTTTTATCAGCTTTATCGATTTTATGTTAGTATAAGGGATACCTGATGTTGCCTTATCTGCTTTATTTTCCACCTCCACATCTGCTCCCATATGTATGGGCTCACGATACGGTTTTCAATGCATATTTATGAACGGATTCATTGATACACGTGTGCTTATCTATGCTCGCCACTTGGCATTCGTATCACCACTCGCCGGGGAGTACTGACTCCCCTGGATCCTCATATCCAGGTACTAGAGCTTGGAGCGTGTAGATCCTTCCAGTCGCTGATCAGAGTAGCGCAGTGGTAGCATGGATCATCAGCAGACTGATCAGAGCCCTATCCTTCCAGGCCCTCCTGTGAGTCTATCGAGTTTTCCTGTTGTAAACTCGTGAGCGCCCGTTGTACTGTTCATATTTGTACATCTCTTTGTATTCTCGCAATTGCGCCTATCAGTGATGTAAATATTGTGTCACATTTGGTGAAACTTTATAATTGTACTCATATGTTAGAATGTATAACACACCACGTGCTTCCGTACTCTAATTCTTACCTGTACTGATGCTTAGCGTATATACGTGAGGGTATTTTTGAGCTGCATATATACGTCACAGTAACGTCTCCGTAACCACGGGAACGGGGCGTTACACATTGCTACATTGATTGCTATTTGTGTGTAAATATAAATATATTTTTTGCATTCATGCTCTTTAGGAGAAGGGGCCAGGCGAGAGCCGGTAGGAGGGGGAAGACGGTGTTATTATATATATATATATATATATATATATATATATATATATATATATATATATATATATATATATATATATATATATATATATATATATATATATATGAGGAAGGGGCCGGGCGGGAGCCGGTAGGAGGGGAAAGACGGTGTTATTGTGTTATATATCTTTATATAAGGAGGAAGGGGCCAGGTGGGATCCACCGGAGGGGGAAGACGCAGAATTTTCACACTTCATGTGTGAATTGCATATGCATATGAATAATGTATAATGCGTATCTCATTAAATATGACATGCGAATATTACGAAGTATAATGTGATATTGTGATATGTGAAGCGTGATAAGATTACATAATATAAAAGTATATTTTATATTGCATGTGTTATCTGAATGCATAAATTATATTTAAGATAGTGGGAGTGTGATTGGCGCACCCGTGCATGATATATGAAATACGTGTGTGACACGTACTATGAATACATAAGAAGAATTTGATAATAAACTATGATAATTGAACTAATATTTTACTGAACCTATAAACCCTGTAACATGTGGCATAGAATACGAGAAATGTTATAAGCAATCAGTGACCAAAAGAGTTGGACCGTCCCCGAAGATTATGGAGCCCAATTGTTTCATCATATGTTATTAATTTTATGTTTCTCTTATTCATCTAGATCTGTTCTATTACTCAAAAAATCATGCTTATTATTAATTATATTCACCATTCTGTGATTTTCTTCTCTCTCTACTCACTGAGCTATTAAGCTCACCCCCTCCGAATTCCATGTTTTCAGGTCGCGGCATGGCGGAGGACCAACTTTAGGTTTATGCATTTTGCAGAAAATTTTGCTAATAATGAATGTATTAAGGATATAATTTAGTTCTTGTTATATATGTTCATTATCCTATTTGATGTGTACTTGTAGCAAGTGTTAGTATTGTGAGATGGATAGTCTGAGTCTATGTATTGTATGGAGATATGAGTTTAGTTATAATTATAATGAGTTGGAGTTATAGATAGTTTGGCATTATTCTGTTGATGCTGAGAGGGGTGCTCTCGAGTATTTAATTATTGTGTTTTTATATAAGTAGGTCGTTGTGAGCTGAAACATTATTATGATTGCGTGAGTGATTGTTGAGTTTGATTTATATGCTTGAATTTAGAATAGGTAGGCTGGTGTTAGCCGAAATTATTGTGATTTGAAATGTATATTTGAACATATCAGTATTTACAAAGGAGATGCTGTCGAAATTTTTAAGAATTTAGAGATGAGCATGATAATCTGCTAGTTTAAAAGAATGTTTACGTTAATTGAAGATCTAAGAAATCTGGGACCGTCACAAGTTCTAACATCTAACTTGCTATCAAGCTAACTATCTAATTTTATGCTTGTCTCTAGCCAGTTTTGATGATGTAATATTTACATTAGCTTGCTTTTGATGCAAGTTTGATGTGAAGCACAATCTTATGTGTCATGCTTTGTAAAGTCTTTTGAAGCCAAGGATTAGTAATGGCTAAGGATCCATGTGAGGCAACTATAACGCCCCGATCCCACGGTACGAAGATGTTACTGCGACATATATATGTAGGTCAAAAATACCCTCACATATATATGCTAAGCATCAGTATAGGTAAGAATCAGAGTACGGAAGTATATGGTGCATTATACATTCAACATATGAGTACAATTATAAAGTTATCACAGGATGTGACACAATATTACAAGAGCATTACATTACTGATAAGTATAAATGCGAGAATACAAAGAGATATATAATAATGAATAATGCACAAGATGCTCACAAGTTACAAAAGGAAAACTTGAGAGACGAGCAGGGGGCCTGGAAGGATAGGGCTCTGAACGGTCAACCGAAGATCCATGCTTCTTCTGCGCATCTTTGATCAGCAATTGGAAGAATCCACAAGCTCTAACTCTGAGATCTGAACATGCAGGTTCAGGGGAGTCAGAACTCCCCAATGAGTGGTGTGGTGAATGCCAAGTGGCGTGCATAGATAAGCACACGTGTATCGATAAATCCGAGTCAAGAGCATGCATTGAAAATCGTGTCATGAGCATAGACATACAAGAGCAGGTAAGAAAGCAAAAAGTAAAGTAAATATGGTAAAACTAGTTACATAAGCCCAAATTACTGATCTGTGAGGTTAGTACGTCGAAGGAATAATCCAAATAAGAAAACTCTCATATATGTACCATATATACCTCACGTCACTGTATCCTGAGTTCATATAGTCTGAGTTGACTCTAAAATACGAAAACATCATAAAATTGATAGAAAACTAATAATATCGAATATAATCAAAATCAGCTGTAAATGCTCGATTTATGATTTAATGAGATTAGTACATCGAAGGAATAATCCAAACCAGGAAACTCTCATATATATGCCTTTATCCCATGTTACCATACTCCGAGCGTATACAACCCGAGTTGCAAAACATCATAGCGAGTTATTGATTAGCATTTTATTATTATTATTATTATTACTCGCCCTACCCATATATTTAGGTATGTGCCCTAGCGTCCCAACACACATACATTCATATCTGAATAAGTTGAGGTTATTTTTAGAAACTGATGATGAAACTAATGTATTATATTTACAGTGGGTCCCATACATACCCGGACCACAGCCCAGGATGTTCTGGTGCTGACCCGAAACCTACCGCTAGTCAAACAGGAGGTGGGTATTATATTATGCCCACTTAGGAACATAACAAGAGGCAGGGAGTCAGCGCTCCCCTCGGACACCTGGAGGCCCTCAGGTGGATCCGGAAGTTGGAGCTACACAACATACCTAATATCACTGTAAATGTATTCACCATTTGAAATCCATCAGTTTCCTCTTATAGGTATAAGCTGTCATTTTTATAGTTTACTATTGTGTAAGTATCATATTTAGGGGAATAACAGGAGCATGACAAGTTTAGGAATTACAGGAGTACATAAGTACTAGAATAACGGGTCACTGTATATAAAATACAGGACAACATGACAAGATTTTCCCGAAATATGATAATCACAAGGTAAGCAGTAATGTGTTAGGTGGTAGGTGATAAGTGATAGCAAATAGGTGTCAGGTGATAACAGGCAGGAGTCAGGTGTCGAGTAATAACATGTTAAGTGGTAAGCATAGAGGATATCACTATACAGGAAACAGTACCGACACAAGTGGTCGGTATGCATACGAGAAACAGTACCGATACAGGAGATCGATATGAACACAATAAAACAATACCAATACAGGGGATTGGTACAATACAGAAAAACAACATTGTTTTTGAAAATAGGATAAATACAGGTTTCAAACTCTTCACAACCATCAAGGAAACAATTATAGTTGAATTAACAAGTAGACAAGCAGACATGCAAGCAAGCGTACATCCAATCGAAGCTAAGCAAGCTGGAGTGAAGCCAACATACAACACTAGACGCCATCATGTTCAGTGTGGTTACCACTCGTGACACGGGTAAACGCATACGACAGAGCGAGCATAGGAACGTTGTTCTACCGCGTGTGGCGAAGCCGTGCTCACGGCGTAACTATGCTCGAACGGAGTTAGCGATAAAGCACTGGGTACTAGGTCTGCCTACCAGGCATAGCTAAAAGACCTGACGGTCTGAACGTATTCCTCTTTCGAGAAAGTGGGTGAAAATCCCATAAAGGCTGAAAGGCCGGAAGGCCAAGTAGATACCTACAAAAGTGCTAGTACCAAACACACGCATATAACAGGTAGTAACTAAACTATCAGTAGAGTAGTGAAACTGGAGACTGAGTGAGACAGCAATAAAGTCAGCGAGCAGACAAGCGAACAATCAAGTAGAACTAGACAAGCTGGAGCGAGGCTAGCATACAACGCTAGAAGCTATCACGTTCGGCGTAGTTATCGCTCATGATGATGCAACATAATGTATAACTATCAATCACGACGTAACTACACTCGAGTGGAGTTAGCAAAAGCACGTTGTGCAATAGACTCCCCAACCAGGCGGAGCATGAGAGCCTGGATACTAAATGCAACCCGAAGATTAGGTATAGAAAGTCCGGAGGCTGAACGCAGCCCAAAGGCTGGGTATAGTACCTGCATCAGATATTAGTACCACACGAACACATATAAATGTGATAACAGCTAGACTACCGAGGAGTGGTGAAGCCCAGAGGCTAAGTAGAGGGCCCGGAGGCTAAACGACCACGAAGGGTCGGCCACGCATGATATCAAAGCAGTAAAAGAACATACCACAAGCATGGTATAT
The DNA here is from genome assembly GCA_038442645.1 of Agave tequilana. Classification (NCBI taxonomy): domain Eukaryota; kingdom Viridiplantae; phylum Streptophyta; class Magnoliopsida; order Asparagales; family Asparagaceae; genus Agave; species Agave tequilana. The sequence goes on from JAVJIF010011380.1 coordinate 37,723, forward strand.
GTACAAGAAGTAAACTCTCTTAATACAAGCATTCGTCACAGGTTCATATGTATATCCACAAAATATACACACCCACACTGATACAACATAACACACTGATACAAATCAACATGTCCACAACACAGTTACAAATACATTAATACAAATATACAATCTCAGAAATTACACCAATTACATGAATAAAATATTATAACCAGTCAAAGCAGGGAATCCAGAAAAAGAGGCGAGAATACTCACCTAAAATATTAAAATATGACGCGATCCCCGAACTTCCAAATACGATGCACGGTCCTGGCGATTCCACCAATACCAGAGAGGGTTATACATGTAGAGAGAGAAAGAGTGAGAGAAAGAGAGAACATCAGAGAGAGGGGGAGAGAAAGATAACAAGAGAGAAATGGGAGAGAAGTGGGCCGGCCAGCCCTCGGCTGGCCAGGGTGGCCAGCGGTGGCTCTGGCCGCTGGTGACGCCCAAATAGAGAGGTGAGACAGATAGGAAAAGGAGAGAGAGAAGAGAGAAATAGAGAGAGAAGAGAGAGAATCTGAGAGAGAGACGAGTGGCTAGCGGCGGCTGGTTAGGGGAGGCCGATGGCGACCCTGGCCGTCGGTGGCACTCAAACAGAGAGGAGAGAGAGGGTGAGGGAGGAGAGAGAAAGAGAGAAGAGAGGGAAAGAAGAGATAGGAGAAAAATAGGAGATCTAGGGAGAGAGAGATCCAAGAGAGAGAAAGAGAAGGAGGACTGGCTGACCAGGTGGTCGATGGCGGCACAGCAGCCGCGACCAGATCCAGAGAGAGGGGGAAAGAAAGAATGGAAAGAAAAAGAAAGAAGAAGAAAAGGAAGAAGAAAAAGAAAGAGAAAGAGGGAAAGAGAGGGGGAGATAGGTGGCGATGAAGCTCCCACGGCGATGGTGGAGCCCCCTCAGCAGCGGCAGCGACGGGTCAGATCCGGCAAAAGAGGGAGAAATGAAGAAGAGGAAGAAGAAGAGGAGAAAAAGAAGAGGAGAAGGAGGAGAAGAGAAATAGAAAAGGAAAAGAAAAAGAAAAGAAGAAGAAAAGAAAAGAAGAAAGAGAAGAAGAGGGAGGCTCGCCAGAGTTGTATGACAGCAGCAGCGTCGGGCCCAGAATGCGGTGGAGGTGGCGTTCTCAGGGAGAAGAGGAGGAGGAGAAGAAGAAGAAGGGAGAGGAAGAAAGATAAAAAGAAAAAGAAAAAGAAAAAGAAAAAGAGAGAGAGGGAAGTGAATGAGATGAGGGGAATTTATTGGGGTTGGTGGCCCACATGGGGATGCTGGTGGTTGTTGGGGGAAAAGAAAAGGAAAGAAAGAAGGAAATGAAAAAATACCAAAAATAATAATATTATAATAATATCGAAAAATATTAACTGTTTCAGAAAAAATCTCCAAAGATATCCAGAGGTAGAAATCATCACCCTGAGAAATAATATGAAATCAGTTTTCAGAAATAAAATCTCATTTTCAAATTAAAAATCCTGGAATCTACCGGTCGACACAAAAATGGTCGAATTTCGATAAATTTAGAAAAACCCTAAAATGCATTAAGGTAGAAAATGTGATTCTAACAAATAATATGAAAGCGAATTTTAGAAATTCAACTCTATTTAGATATTAAAAATCTTTGAATCGATCAGTGGCATCGGTCGATAACGGTTTTGAAGATTTCGCAATTTAATTTTGAAAAATTCCAAAAATTTATGAAAAATTTAAACTATTAGAAAATGATGTTTGAAACTGAAATGGTTAAATCTGACTACAGAAAAGATCAAATCGAGCAAACAATAGGATGTGTCCCTGGTTCAGACTAGGGCTTACTCCGAGTCCACGAATCCAGATCCAATGCAAAACAATCACATAAATAATCATGAAACAAAAACCATTATGTAAAGTAAATCGAAAAATATGATAAAAAAATTGAATACGTACCTAAGTACATATTCCGAGAATGGGTGTTACAACAACTATCACTAAGAGGTTGGCATGATTAGTGGAGTATTTAGTGGTTAGTAGCCACGTGTTTTCTTTTGTTTTACTTTGTTTTCAAAACTAATTTCAAAACCTAATTATCATTTTCTTATCGATGTTTTCATCGCCCTCTTCATTCACCACCTAGTTTCATTTTTCCAGCATAAGTTTCCTCCCTTTACTATTTTGTTTTTAATCACATTTTCCAAAGCACTTCACAATGTTTTCACCTTCACTTCTATTTCTTGTTTTATTTTCTCCACCTATACCATTTCTTCCATTCACCGTTTTCATTGTCTTCTCTACCTACCACTTCTAGTTTTCTTTCTTTTTTATTTCTCTTTCTAAAATAAAGTACTTGTTAACAACCAACATGAACACGAACTGTTAATGTTTTTATCGCCTCCCGTCTATGTGGATTTGAGCCATATAGTCTATATACGCTATAACGGAAGTATCGAGAAAGCCAAAGCACCATAACACTTTCATTGATTTTATAAAATACACATTTTCGTGCAAGGTTCCCCTCCGATCAAGATCCTAGTTGAGAATCTATACAAATTAGTCGTAAGATTCTTACAAACAAACTAACTCTAGAACTCCCAATAATCGATTCAAAATCGATCACCAATGAGAGTGCAGAAACCCTTCTTATATAGCTAGAGGAGAGAGCCAATTGAAGAAAATCAAATCGGATATGAAATTCACATCAAATCAGAACTCTGAAATTAACTCAGAGTTGCCAAAATCACAGCTAGGTCGACCGGCGGTCGACATGCTCCATGTATGGTCGATCGCCTGGTCGATCGCTAATACAATTTCCTGCACCAAAAATGAATGCAACTCTATTTTGATTTTCAGTGCCAGTCGGTCACCCGCCCGATCGACCGCCATTTTGTTTCCTCCTCATGCATGTTGTGCACATCATATGAGCTCTGCATGTGCTTCTTGCTGCTGCATCCCTTACCCATACAAACCCTTCGATGCTCCTCTCTCTTAGCCATTCTAATAAGTTAAAAAACTCTATTTTTTTATCTTCTCCCCCATAATTCTCTACCTCAGTGAAGATTTCTCAAATCTGAGCCGAACACAATGAATCAACTAATTTCAGCTCATCCAACCAGCTGCGCCATTACGGTTGTCTCCATACCCATGCCCAACGGGATCAAGCCACACGTAGTTCATCCAAACGATCTCCGTTGAGCTCAACCAACAGAAATCAAATTTGCAGCAATGAACCCAACTGACCGAGTCATATGAACTTCTTTACTAGTACATTCATAGAGAACAATGACTTCCAATTTGCCCTTGTCTAGCTTACCAATTTGAGATTCATGCTTCTTCACCCACTTTCGTGGATTCAACTTAGTTCCTTTCACTGCAAACAATTTAACCTGTTCAATATCCATCATGGCTACACGATCTCTACCTGGTGTCATAATCGGTGAGATCTCAACAGATACCAAACTAACCGGAGGTGGTGAAGTAGCGTCACCTCCACCCGCTGCGATTCATCCTTGGTCTTCAACTTTCCTCCTGCTGAGAGATGATAGAGTTCAACAATGAAGTCTCATCAAATATGACATACTTGTTCAACACAATCTTTTTTTTTTTCAAACAAAAACCCGTTATATGTGCATAACACTTGTTTTTATTAACAACTGTCAAATTTTGCAAGAAGAAGAAGAAGAAGAAGAAAATAAAGAGTAAAACTGAAAGTAAAAGGACAAAGAAAATATTTTTTATTTATTAGTCTCCTTAAAAAATTTATTATTTATTAGACACTCAATACTTCCACGAGAGAGAGAGAGAGAGAGAGAGAGAGCCAATTCCACTTTTATCTACTCTTATTGCTTATTAGCTTATAACGGAAACAATTGTTTTCTATTCAAAGGGTACTATTTTAGTAAGCGACCAAGGGTGTGCTTACTCTCAAAAAAGACATATTTGTTTTCTATTCATAGGCTAATATTTTAACAACAGTTAACTAGGATAAGGATGATAGCAGTTGGATTTAGGTCAATCTTATAAGATCCACATGTCGATCCATTCAGTGGCGGACGCACGAATTTTTTCCACTATGGCGTAAATATAATAAAACTATAATATTAGTAACATTGCATTATATTTTGTTATGTACATTACAACATTGTAGTTTTTTATGTATTAGTATAATCAAAGAAGATAGAAAAAATAGAAAATAAGATATAAATGAAGGGTACTAAGGACTTTTCAACATGTGACATCCAATAATTTAATTTTAAAAGATACCACTTGAGCTACAACTAAAGAATGTATTTTCAGTTAGTAAGATTATTTTGAAAGAAGATTTTTTATGTTAAATGTCAAAATTTCACATACTATTCTAAGTATTTTACAAAAGGTTTTGTTTCCACATATTTACCCCCTTAAGCTTTCATATTTCTAAACTCCCCCCCCCCAAATCATTATAATTGCTCAATTACCCCCCCCCCCCCCAATTCTTTAAAAACGATCATATTTTTAACTACCATTAGTTGTTATTAGCTTTTTTACAGTTTAATAGGATGATTACTAGTTTCTCTCGCTCCTCTGAGTCTCTCTCTCTCTCTCCTCTCTCTTGTCATGGGTAAGTCGAAGCTCTCCATCAATGTCACCACTCGCATCGGATCCAAAATCATCAACTCCGACAAGATTCTGGTCTATTGCAGCCTCGACATCACCGCCAACAAGATCCCTCTCCCCGACCGCCGAGGGTCCCCCCACCTCCTGGGCTCCATCGACCTCATCGTTGGCGAGTTCCCCTTCCTTCTTCTGCTTCTTTGGTGCCCCCGCCATCCCTATTGCGTGCGTCCTTGGCAACAACCTCTCTGAGGAATCCTCCAACCTGACAGAGAGAGATGCAGCCGGAGATGTACCAAACACGACAAGAAAAATAAACAATGGAGAAAGCAAATCAATACAGTATTTAACGACGTTCAGCAATTTACCTACGTCCTTGGGGCAAGGGAGAGAGGGATTTTATTAATTCAACAATCAATACAAACTAATACAGAGGGATACTTTGAGGTATTTTCAGGGATTTCTAGGGATGCAATACATGAGGGCTCTAGCCCTTATTTATAACCACATAGTCTCAGGTCCAGGGATACAATACACGAGGGCTCTAGCCCTTATTTATAGCCACAAAGTCTCAGAGATTTTCAGGGATACAATACATGAGGGATCAAGCCCTTATTTATAGCCACAGAGTCTCAGAGATTTCTAGGGATACAATACATGAGGCCTCGAGCCCTTATTTATAGCCACAGAGTCTCAGGGATTTAGGAAACCCTGATTGGATTCGACCCCAAACAGAAAAGGAGTCCGAATGCAGAAAGGACAGCAGAATTCGTCTGTCAGTCGACCGGCCGGTCGACCAACCCTTGTGCTCGGTCGACCGGCCCGGTCGACTGGCATCAACAGAGAGCAGCCATCATGCAGTCGGTCAACCGGCCAGTCGACCGCTCTTTTGCCATGGCGGTCGACCGTTCCTTTGCTGTACACGTTGTGCACGTCGGTCGACCGAACGGTCGACCGGCCTTATCCACAAGTCGACCGCGCAGTCGACCGGGACCTATCGTGGCCTGCTGCATACGCTGTTCTTTCTTCTTTTGACTTTCAGTCACTGTGCTATCTCCTCTCTCCCTATAATTCTCCACCTCGGTGAAGATTTTCCAAATCTGAGCCGAACTCCAACGAACATCTGGCGAAATTGACATACGATCTCGGTGAAATCGACACACAATCTCGGCTTGAGCCCTCCAAACGAAATCAACACACGATCTCGGCAAAATCGACACACGATCTCGACTTGGCCAACAGACAAAACTTGTTCCTTCAAACGAATCGCCAGTACACATGCAATTGATTTCCACTGATCTTATTGGATCCAAATTGAGTTTGTCGTTGCCACTTGCAACTCTTGCCAAACTCTAATATCAATTGTAAGCTTCCAACTTCTGCCCAGCTATCCAAATAGAATGCACCATACATGCGTTCCCATCACTTCACCTGTAGAGAAATAGCATACGAGCCGACCAACGAACGTGTCTCTCACTCAGCAACTTCATGGAACTCTATCACAAATGACCTCAAGAAGAACCCATCATGAGCCAACACTGACTCTCCAACTGATTGGCTCTCTCTAGTCCACATGTCTTCGAGACGGTCCAACCAAATCTGAGTAGAGCACACCACCACCATCATCGACTACAACAAACTGGACGCACACCCCTTTATGCAAGCTTAATCATCTTCTCACCAGAAAATCAATTGTTCATCGAGATTACAATGCTTCACCTCTATGTGAAGTCCAACTCTTCACCTCTACGTGAATTCTCAATCAGCTTCTCTAGAACCCAAATACACTATATAGCTTCATACGGGTTGCATCACCAAATGGCTGTGCCTCTATAGCTGCCTACGTACCTTGCGCAAGGGATCAAGCCAACCGTAGTTCATTGAAATGAACTCCATCCAGCTCAAGCACCTGTGACTGAATCTTCAGCAGTGACTAAAATGTGCTTGCAAAGACCTTTCACCTCCGTATCTGATCTTCATCTGCCAGACCTGCGTGCAAACATTATCTGAAAAAATAGAAGTCTCCACCTGACCTGTAACTGTACTACCCTTCAAGTAATAGAGATTTTTCCGGCGGACGCCCTTCATAACCACCATTGAGCCTGTGGTCATCTTGAGAACACCATCTCGTATGGATATTACAAGACCCAACGCTTCCAAAGCACCAATAGCGATAAGATTTCTTTTGAGTTGAGGTACATACCTCACCTCCTTTATTCTCGTACTATCTCATCATCCATCTTGATACGGACTGTACCTATCCCTTCCACATTACACGGATGATCATTATCCATGACCGTGAAACATCTATCTAGTTTCTCAAAGCTAGAAAATCAGTCCTTGTTCGGGCACACATGATAGGTAGTTCCTGTATCTAAGATCCACTGAGCATTATCTGAGTAATCAACAATAGGAGTAGTAACAGAGAAAGAGAATACCGATGAGTCAGAATCTGATCCACTCGCCTGTGAAGTGACCACTTGTGCGAGTTTGCCTCGGTCATCAACTCCTTCTTCAAACCTTTGGCCTTCGGAGAATCAACTTTCAAGTGCCCTAGCTCCTTGCATAAGGCGCACTGGTTCCTCTTCAGATCTCTGAATCTTGATCTGGACTTCGATCTTTCTTGATCACCTCTTCCCTTCTGATTGGAACTCCTTCCTCTCATCGCCAATGCCTCTACTGTTGTATTCTCAGAAGAAGACAGTCTGTCCTGCCTCCTTACTTCATAATTCATAAGAGCAGCAGACACCTCATTGTAGTCAAGATATTTTCTTTCATTGATCAATGTAAGAGTAAAGGTCTCATACTCTTCTTTAGTAAGAGAATTCAATAGAGTTATCGCCTTATCTTCTTCATCGATCTCCACATCCACATTAACTAGATCTGTAAGAAGTTTTGTGTAGCTATTCATGTGTTTATTAATGGAGCATCCTCTCTGTATCTGGAAACGATAAAGCTTACTCTTCAACTGCAACCGCGATTCGACGCTTTTCGTTAGATACTTTTTCTTCAGGATCTCCCACAGCTGCCTCGCAGATGTTTCATACAACGTATGATACTTGATGTCTTGTGCCAAACAAGACCTGATCAAGCCACACGCCATCCGGTTCATCTTGTCCCAATCTTCTTCAGTAGTTGAATTGAGCTTCTTCTCCAATCGTAGAGTGTTTTGAGATTAGATGCCATCAGTGCATCAATCACCTCACATCTCCACATACTGAAGTTGTTCATGCCGTCGAACTTCACCACATCAATCCTCAACGGATGTGGATTCACAGATTTCACCGTAGATGAACTATCTCCAACCATCTCCTCAACTGATTCCTCAAAGCAATGCAGAAGCAAACGGAGTTAGATAAAACAAACTAGATAAAGATAGGATCTTTACCTCCACGCGAAATCCTCGAAGTGTTTCCGAAGCGATCTACTCCTCCAAATTGATTCCTCGAGCAATCCACACGCTACTTTGAGATCGACACACGATCCCACAAACAGTCCCAATGCTACTCCGAGATCGACACACGATCTCCGTCTAACAACAACTGATGCCCTTGGAATTAACACACGATCCCACGACAATCCTGGGATGCTCTGATACCACTTGTTGCGTGCGCCTTTGGCAACAACCTCTCTGAGGAATCCTCCAACTAGACAGAGACAGATGCAGCTGGAGATGTACCAAACACGACAAGAACAGATAAACAATGGAGAAAGCAAATCAACACAGTATTTAACGAGGTTTGACAATTTGCCTACATCCTCGGGACAAGGGAGAGAGGGATTTTATTCATTCAACAATCAATACAAACTAATACAGAGGGATATTTTGAGGTATTTTCAGGAATTTCTGGGATACAATACATGAGGGCTCTAGCCCTTATTTATAGCCAAAGAGTCTCAGGAATTTCCAGGGATACAATACATGAGAGTCTAGCCCTTATTTATAGCCATAGAGTCTCAGGGATATAGGAAACCCTGATTAGATTCGACCCCAAATAGGAAAGGAGTCTGAATCCAGAAAGGACAGCAGAATTCGTCTGTCGGTCGACGGCCCGGTTGATTGGCACTAACATAGAGCAGCCATCATGCAGTCGGCGACCGGGCGGTCGATCGCCCTTTTACCACAATCAACCGTACAGTCGACCGTTCCTTTGCTGTGCACGTTGTGCACGTCGATCGACTCGGCGGTCAACTGGCCTTATCCACCGGTCGACCGTGCGGTCGCCCGGGACCTATCTTGAGCTGCTGCATACGCCGTTCTTACTCACTTTGACTTCCGGTCTCTGTTGTATCTCCTCTATCTCCTCTATCGCCTCTCTCCTTACAATCCCCTCCATCGCCTCCATCCCCTCCATCGCCGCCATCCCTCTGCCGATGAATTTCTACTCTATAAGTCGTCAATTTTCCATCCACAATTTGTATAGATTATCAAAATATTTTAGAAGCATCCATTGCACTGGTCTTGGCCCTCTCAGTTGTTGCATAAATTCGTTGGATTTGACTCATGTAGGATCTTTGGAGTCTGTTATGTTGAAGCTAAATTAGGGCAATTGAAAAGTTTTAACTATAGAGTTCTTCATCAATTTGAAATAAAAAATGAATTTTTAAGTATGCATGTGTATATGTTTTCACTTAAATTGGGTTGCACAAGCTTTTGCAACATATATCACTAGCTGGCATGTAGAGAAAGGAGAGGCAGAGAGGAGAAGGGAAGAAGGGGAAGAAAGAAAAGACGGAGGAAGAGAGGAGAGGGTATTAAAGGGATTTCACAGAAATATAACAAAAATGTTGAGAATATTCTATTTTGATTCTCTTTAACTGAATGGGAGTAATTTTAGAAATATGAAAAGAATTGAAAGGTATTTGAGCAATTAGGATGATTTGCGAGGTAATTTTAGAAAGGATAAATTGCGGAAAACCCCCTGTACTATTGGGTTCTTACGCCAAACCTCCCTGAACTACAGAAACTGACACTTAGTCCCCTGGGAAAATGCTATCCACAAGTCCGTTAGTTAGGGTCACGTGCTAGTTACGTGAACCAGTTAAATCCCTCATCTACTTAAATTAATCAAATTATCTATCTCTCCCTTATAATCTCTCTCTCCCTCTCATCTTCTCCTTCTTCCTTTCCTCCACTGCACTTATCCTTCCACATCTTCTCCTCCTCCTTGCTGTGCCTCCTTCCACCTAGCCTTGCTGACAACTCTCACCTCCTCTTCCTTTTCTCCCCGCGATCATTACAGAGGTCGTTGACTGAAATGACGCGCTGCACGTCACCCTATCTCCTTCTTCTCCCTGCAACCCTAGCTGCGCCCCCACTTGCCACCTTCTCCTCCTTTCCCGCGCGAGCCTGACTTGTCACCTCCTCCTTCCGCGCGAGCCTGACTCACCATCACCTTCTCCTTCTCGTCATCCTCGACTGCAGACCCATCGCCATCGTCACCAACCGCCGTACAGCCGCTCGCGTATTCGAGCCGAGCGACAACATCCCAAGCCGCGCAGCCACCTCGACCGTCGTTGCAGTGCGACCTCCTCTTCTTCCTTGCCTTGCTTCCGACCTCTATAACCTCGTCCCTGACGACCACCACACAACCCCAACCTTGTCTTTTTTCTTCGCCCTCTGCCAAGCCACCGCCACCACCTATTGTGCCTCCCGCCGCCTATAATTGCTGCCACCCGCCAACAACACCCACCCGCCTATCCCCCTCTCCTCTGCATCTTTCTTGCTGTCACCGAAAACTCCACGTCCAGCAGTCCTGAACACGATAACAACCCCACCTGGAGTCTTGATTCACCTCAACATTCGAAACCCAATCCACTGAATCTTTGACCTGACCGCATCCGCAAACAACTCACACCCAAACCCGACAGTTTGATTAATTTAAGTAGATTTGATTAATTTAAGTAGACGAGGGATTTAATATGGTCACATGACCCCAACTAACGGACTTATGGACAACGTCTGTTCTAGAGGGACTAAGTGCAAGTTTCTGTAGTTCAGGGAGGTTCGGCGTAAGAACCCTAATAGTACATAGAGGTTTTCTGCAATTTATCTTTTTAGAAATATGAAAGATTAGAGGGGTAAATATAAGAATAACACTTTACAAAATCCAGTATGGTCGAGTATATATGGATCTGCCCCTGGATCCATTATAAATTTATAGTACCAACTTGTAAATCCAACCCAAAAGCTAGAAGCTACTTCAGAATCCGAACCCAAATATATTGTTGGATTCTGATTGCGGATTATCCATAGAATCCGAGCCGAACCGATAACCCGATCAAGGGATGTCAGTTGGCCGAGCTGGGGTCGACCCCAGCCCCGCCTCCAAACGTTCAGGCACAAAATATTCCGAAAACTCGCCTAAGGTTTCAGAAAACACAAATAAAAGAAGGTGCAACATTTGTTTTTGATTAAAAAAAAAAAAAAAAAAAAGAAAAAAGGGCGAAGTCAAACGAAGGCCCAAGTACCCGAGAGCTTTGGCCCTTGGAGAACAGCACCGTTAGCTGCCTCGACCTATACATGGCGTCTGCTAATGTGGCCGGTTTCAGTTTAGAGCGTGAGACTCATGATTTGAGTGGGAGCAGCTGAACTCTGACGGCCATGGATGATGGATCCATCCGCCGGTACTCAACGAGTCATTCTCAGTGGACCCCGAAGGGTGTTTGATGAAATGTCCAAAAGAATAATAGAGAACAGATAATGTCAAACTTTTGTTCCAAAAGCCAGAGTGCAGAAAGTTATTGGCCGATGCATGATTTATGGAGAATTTGGGTCATTCTTCCAAATGTACCAGAATAAAGAGGAACGGGTGTGTTACATGGAAATAGACAGTGAAGACTCACAAATCGTTGAGTAAGAGCCTCCTCTAATTGAAATTTTGATGTTTCTGATTTTGGAATTCGTTTAGTCAAGAGAATATTTTCTTACAGGAATTTTAAACAAGTGAACAAGAAAAGCTTTTACTGTTTCATGTATTTCGACTTTTTACTTGATTATCATTGAAGTGAGAGGATTCCGATTCGAAGCTCACCAAGTAACTTCATGTTAAGAAAGATCTCAATCTAATTAGTGATGTTTTTCGTGAAATTGTTATATAGAACGACCGTACTATGTTGGCATATTGGCATAGTTTCAGTTCACTTGAATTGTAGGCATAAATATGATGTATTTATTTATAAGAATACATATCATGTGCTTATTGAACCCTGTTAAAGATCTGAAAAAAGGAAATTGTCTCCTAATGGATGGATATGGTTAAAAACTGTGTGAATTTATATTTGTGTGCTTGCAGGGCTCTCGGTATGGAGTACGTTGATCTGTACCTTGTGCACTATACAGTGAGGATGAAGGGGAAGAGGAGTCTGGAGTTCTCTAGTGAGGATTTGATTCCATTTGACATGAAAGGAACCTGGGAGGCAACGGAGGAAAGCCATAGGCTTGGCTTAGCAAAGGCAACAGGAGTTAGTAATTCACTTGCAAAAGTTTAGCTAGCTCCCTACTCATGTAAACATCCCGCCGGCTGTGAACCAGGTAGGAACTCATCAAATATTTCTATGATATATCTCTTATGCTATGTTTAATAAGAAGAGAGAATCAATTACAATGATATATATCTATGATACCATACTAGTAGGTGGAGAAACTGAGAAAGTCAATTTTTTCTTAGCTCCATGGCAAGAGAAGCTTAATGTAGAATTGTAGCGGCTAAGAAGGCCAGGATATGGGATACTGAAGGAAAAGTAAAGAAATCCTAGAGGGGGTCATCCAATTTGATGCACCTATTTCTCGAAAAAGTTTTCCTTAATTCCTTGATAATGTCAGTAATATCTTTGAAATTTTGTAACCTGATATTTTCAACTGTTTCTTCTTCTTATATTTCAGCTAGGACTGTTTTGCAACTTCATTTTCATGCCTAACATTTCGAAATGGTTATGTATCAGGTTGAAATGCATTCTTTATTGCAAGAAAGAAAGATCAGAGAATTTTGTGCTGAGAAAGGTATTCATGTAAGTGCCTATTCTCCCCTCGGTGCAAAAGGAGTCATGTGGGGTAGTAATGCAGTGTTTGACGATGAAGTGATTAACAAAATTTATCACAAAAAACAGGAAAAAGCGTTGCATAGGTAAAAAAGTTACTCAGTCTAAATTGCAGAACTTGTCTCTTAGATCTTTGGTTTATTATGTGCCTCAGAGATAATGCGATTCTTATTTGAAATCACACTATCTTACCTCTTCATCTGGACAGTTAGTTCTTCTAGCTTTCTTTATTTCCATATTAGCCCCTCAAACCTTGATGTTTCTGTAATTGTCATGCAAATCACTTAGTTACATCAAATTAGTGCTCTCAGTGAGTGATGTGGACATCCAGTCACACATCGAAGACATGACACGTGTACCAATGAAGAAAGCACGCAATATGTAATTGGTTCGAGTAAAGTTTGTAACAAGAGATGTTTTTCATTTTCTTATATGTTTGGTTTCTTTTAGATTTTTTGTGTCTTTTTGTTTTCTTTTATTTAGTAGCACATCAGATGTATTATGAGAATACAATTTTGTTTTCCCTACAAAAGAGGGCCCCATGTATTATTTTAAAAACTAATAAATAAAGTTTATTGAATTTCCTCAAATTTGAGTGAGATATGGATTTCTTAATTCAAATCCTTTAAGATGTGAAATCTTAGAGCCTTTAGAAGTGTGAAACCCTAGAGAATCAAATTAAGAGTGTGAAACCTAGTTGTTATTCCCTCTTTATAGAAAATTAAAAAAATCAATCCCCCTCTTTCTCTCTCAATCTCTCCTATTCCCTCTTAGATTTCACCCCCCTCTGATCGATAGGAGCACACCATCACCCTCACGACCTCGTCTCGATCTCCTTACACCACCACTCGCGCCCCAGCTTCATGCCTCAGCACCCTCACGCCCTCGCGTCGCCATATCTACCTCGCTGCCAGCCATCAACCGATGTCAGCATGCATGTCGCCGACTGCCTCGCCGACCTCGCCACCGTCCTCAGCTTCAGCGACGAGGACATCGTCGTTTTCTCCCATGGGTTATCACAGTAGCCAACAGATCAAGAATCTAAATCAGGTCTGAATGGGGCTTCATAACCCGATCCCAATCTAGTTATAGACCTGACCTGCTAGTCAACTGCAGTCCTATTCGGCTAGTTCTGACCCAAATTCATTACTATAGCAACTCGAGCTCGACCTGATATCATAGATCCGATCCGCTAGCTACAGTACATGACCGCTAGATCAAATAGACCCGTTAACAGTTCGAATTTGGTTTTGGGCCATATCTCAGTCGTTCAGAGTCCGATTAATGTGATTTTCAAGGCATTGGACTCATGAAGTTCAGAACTATTCATCTATAGGCTTCACAAGAACACTGAGGTCAATATAATCCTCAGTAGGTACAATTCTAATCCAGTTTTTTTTATTTACAAGTCTGATATACATCTATGTGATATTATTGATATTAGTTCTGTCCACTATAAATTGTGAGTTGTATGATTCTCCTTTCCCTGTTGTTGCATGCACTTTCTTATTGTTCGTAGAATTTTTTACCTACATAACATAAGTAGCTTCAATTATTCTTTCTTTGCCATAGATGAGATTTATGCATGCTAATTGAAATTCATAAACTAATATTGCTAGTTTTAAGTTTTTATGTTAACGATCGCTTCTTATTGGCGAAGCGTATTTAAGTTATTTTATTATTGATTTTCGCACACATTACATGTTTCACATCAATTTGATATTAGAGCACAGTTAGATAGAACTTGCATCTTAGACACTTAAGATTCTAAATTTCAAATATCGGGCTCGTATCAGATGGTGGTTTTCATACGAATATCGAATATCAGGGGAGATATCGAGAATACTCAGACGTATCGGGTGTTTATATCAGACACTATATATAATGAAATTTTCATAACTAAAAGTTGATTTATTGTCAAAAATATCATCTATAAAATAAAATGATGTAATATACATGCAAAGATGATAAAAAATAATGTACATTTACATGCAGTCGTGGGTCGTGTTATAAATAAGTTATTTCATGAAATTGAAAAATATAAAATTAGAAGTTATATAATTTACTTACTTAGAAATCAAGCGTCATCGTTGTCAATTCATGGAGGAGAAAAAATAGGGCTTATTTAGTCATAACGATGCAAACAACACTTATATAATCAGATGATGAGTCGGGTTTGGGTTCGATGCTGATGGGTTCAAAAAAAATAAACCCAATTAAAATAAATCAATATCGGTCGATTTTGCGCTGACTTATATCGGACGATTTATCGACCCATATTTCAAATATTGACCGTTTTTTGCTGCAAATAATATGGTTGAATGATTTCCCTATATTGTATCAGTAGCATGCAAAAAATGAGAGCCGATATTTAAAACAATAGACACTTTTATTTGCTTTCTTGCATTTAGAATTTAGACTTTATTCTAAATAAATTAAAATTATAAAATCAAAAGACAAACAAAAATAGTTTTAACATCTAGCTTGTTGTATTTTCTTTTTTCAAATATGATCTGTTTAGTGCATGCCAACCCGTAGAGGTATTCCTTATTTGTTAGGTTCTCACTCCATCCAATGGAATCCTGACTAAATCATCTTACCACGACAGTTGCCAACCTATAAACTTAGCTTAACGACATGAACCAAGACCTAAATCAATTTCGAGGTTTGACCAATGAGAAGGTGGTCAAAATAGAAACCACACGTGAATCACCTATAGTGTTCTAAATATCCCCGATATAATCCTGATATTGCGCCGATATTGCGTTTACGGCACCTAACCGCAATGATTTGACACATCCAAACCGATATAGCGATTTTCACCCAAAATCGCTGATAAATCGGCATGGACCCGATATATCGGCCGCAATTTCGACGATTTTGGACCCGATATAGCGTTCACACCCAATTTCTAGGTTAGATATTTGTGTAATTCGAGCGATGTGACAATATGACATTTGTAAAGATTCTACACTTGGATAGTTATTATGTATTTATAATATTAATGCAAGTTATCGAGTTAAGTATATCTTAAACATATAAATATGATGTTTTATGTAGCTTTATATAATTTATGCATATATTGTTTTATTGAGATGCAATTTAAGACAAGAAGATATGTATATTTACAGTCCGATTTTGACATTCGATTTTTGAAAATATCCCCGATATGTCCCTGATATATCCCCATCCCCGATAAATTTTTCCGGCCGATGTAGCTGTTGTGGCCGCTATTTAGAACACTGATCACTTAAGACTGAGAAAACCCCACTACAAAACAACTGATGCAACAATCCAGATAACACACTCAATCCTGATGAACAATACCTGAAAAGTATTAAGTTAGACGTTCCCACCTTCAATGGACATTTTGATCCCAACTTTTCCTAGATTCGTCATATAATAGACACATGAAAGTCACGTGACCACTAACCTAACAAACTGTTAAATGAGGGAGGTTTTCTAAGAATTCTGAAAATAATTGATTTTTTTTTTGGGATTTTAGAAGTTGAGGGTTTCTTTCTTCTTTTTTTTTGCCGGGGGGGGGGGGGGGGGGGGGGGGGGGTGGGGGGGGGGGACAAGGAAAGTTTAAGGAGGTATTTAAGAAATTAAGCCCGGATTTATTATGTCCATATATTTACAAGAATCTCAGTTTATTTAAAAACTTATTTCAGTATCTGAATTCTTTAAGGTTTTGAGCTGAAAATTAGAAGTTATGCAGATCTTATGCCCTCACATTGCCAGGAATGAAAGACATAGTTATAGCCAAGCAAAATAATTTGTCCTCATCTTTTACTACCTTTAAAACAACGCAACTAAAGAGATTCTAAGCAATCTAGCATTTGTTGTCCTCAAATTGGCAGTTAACAGCATAAGCTTTTAATTTGCTTAGGTTCTTAGAGTTCAGTAGGAAAATCCAGCCATACCATTAACGTTTCCTTTTCTTTAGATATTCACACATTCTAAAAATATCTGATTAGCTTCTACTTGTAGAAACAAAGTTTGACATCAATGATGCATCTGTTAAATCTTTAATGTACATCTTATGAAACTTTCAACCATCAAAAAATGCAATGGAAAGTTAAGAAACTAATTAAGACCCAATATCTAATGATTTGTGCAAGAAAATTGTTTAGATTGTAAAATTACTAATTCAAATTTAATAGGAACATCAATTTCAAACATAAAGTTGTTCTAAGCTTACTAAGACAACTGCTATTTATAACACATTATCATAGATCAAATATCACAAGCAATGAAAGAGAGCTGAAGCTACATACTAAGCAACTGTGCCATCACCCCCGACCCCAGCAGTAAGCTCCCTCAACAATGCCACCACCTGCATCATGTTCGGGCGCCTTGAAGGGAAATCATCCACACACCGCATCGTGATGTCCAGGAACCTTCTCATCTCCTCCTCATCCTCTTTGCTTTCAACCTTCACTAGCTCTGCATCAATCACCGCCATTCCTTTCCCTTCTCTCACATTCATCTTCGCCCACCCTACCAAATTAGTTTCGCCGAACTCCTCCTTGTCTGTCGGTCGCCTTCCAGTCAATATCTCCAGCATCACTACCCCTAGAGAGTACACGTCTCCTTTCACTGTGCAGCGAAAGCTCTGGTAATACTCTGGTGGCACGTAACCGGGAGTGCCTGCCAATGTGCTCACACTCAAATGAGTGTCTAATGCACTTATAAGTCTTGCCATCCCAAAATCTGACACCCTAGCCTCCATCTCCTCATCCAACAACACATTGCTCGATTTCATGTCGCGATGTATGATATGAGGAATGCAGTTGTGGTGGAGGAAGCACAACCCTTTTGCTGCCCCCCTCACAATTTTCTTCCTCTCCCCCCAACTCAAGATCCTTCTCTGGCCGTGGAGCATGTCTTCGAGGCTACCAAACTTCATGTATTCATAAACGAGTAGCCTCTCTTCACCAATCTTGCAGTATCCTAACAGTGGCACGAGGTTCTTGTGCTTGATCTTGCCTAGAGTCTCCATCTCTGCTACGAATTCTCGATCACCTTGGTAGCTTAAATGAATTAGCTTCTTCACCGCAACTGTTGATCCATCTTTCAATGTGGCCTTGAAGACCTCTCCAAAGCCACCTGAACCTATTAGGCTGGCAGTGGAGAAGCCATTTGTGGCCTCAATGAGTTGAGAGAAGGTTAGTTTCCGAAGTTGTCGTTGAAAAGTTGCAACATTGATGCTGAGGGCTTCCTTTTCCTTTCCAATCTTCCATATTGTTGCTGCATGGACTGCTTGCAGGCTATCGAGCATTTTGGCTTCCGCAGCTTCCTTGCGTCTAGCCCGTACTGCAATTGCCCAGACAATGACAACACACACTAATGCCACTGATACTAGCACACCAACAACAATGCTGTTGGCCCACGTGGCTACCGAGCTCCTTTGCCCCTCCATGCCATTGTCAAGCTGAGCTGCGGCAGGAACATTGCTTGCTGGCACTTGGCATGGAGGCAGGGGAACACCACAGAGTCCAGGGTTATTGGCATACTGGCTCGCCGGGAGTGTGCTCAGCTGCCCTCTTGAAGGGATTTCTCCTGTGAGATTATTATCTGATAGGTCTATCTGAACCAGGAATGAAAGATTTGAAAAGGAATCAGGAATGCTTCCATGAAGCCGGTTGTGTGATGCATCGAACACTCCTAGATTCCGAAGCTGGCCCAGGGATGATGGAATCTCCCCAGTGAGTCTGTTGTGTGCTAAATCAAGCACTTGCAGGACCATCATATTGCCAAACTCCTCAGGGATCTCACCGTGAAGATTGTTGTATGAAAGATCGAGGTACTCTAACGTCTGGTAGTGCGTCCAGTCGCTGAGGGCCGCACCAGAGTAGAGCCTGGTGAAGTCACAAGTCTTCAGTGTTGGCACTTGTAGTAATCTCTCAGGTCGGATGCCAGCAAATTCGAGGAGTCCTCCAACGCCTTTGCATGCATTGCCAACATTTCTAACGAAAGCTAAGGTGTTGCCTGAAAGAATTCCGGATGTTGCTTTTGCTCCAATCTGTCGGCCAAGCCTTGGTGGGATCTTGCCAATGAGTCGATTACTATTCAGGTCCAACCACACAAGGCTACTGCAATTGCCAATCTCCACTGGGATCTCCCCACTCAGGCTGTTATTTGCTAGCTGGAGGACTGCCAGCCTCGAAAGCCTCCCAAATTCTTGAGGAATTCTTCCACTGATCCTATTGCTTGTTAACGATATCCACTCAAGGTTGCTGCAATTGAGAAGATCAGGGGGGATGTCTCCAGAAATGAAATTGTTATTGAGGATGAGATTCTTGAGTTTCCTGCACTGACCCAGCTGTGAAGGTATCTCTGCATCTATGCTGTTGAACCACAGCATCAGTTGTTCAAGGTTGGCAAGCTGGCCAAACTCTGCAGGAATTGGGCCACGGAGGTAGTTTATACTGATATCAATTGTCCGGAGCTTCGAGCAGTTTCCTAATTGTGGCGGGATTTCACCAGTGATCAGATTGTCTGGAATTCGTAGCTCTTCTAGCCGAGTGTCTCCTGGGCAGATTTCAGGTGGTAGCACTCCAGTTAGCTTGTTTGAACTGAGATCAGCAATCTTTATGTACTTGCAGGAAGAAATGGAGACTGGGAACTTTCCTGATATGAAATTGTTGCTTACTCGCAAGGTTTCCAAAGAAGAAAGACCTTTAAAAACATCATTGGGAAGAGAACCGGACAAGTTGTTGTTAGACAAGTCAAGCAATTGCAGCAATGAGCATGAGAAGAATGAGTCAGGAATTGAGCCAGAGATGTTATTGCTTGATAGCTTGAGGTGTAAAAGTGATCCACAAGCGTTTCCCAAGCCAGAAGGGATCAAACCAGTAATATGATTATTAGAGAGGTCTAGTCTCTCCAAGCTTCGGAGATCTGCAAAAGATTGTGGAATCTCTCCATAGAGGGAATTATAAGATAGATTCATGGTCTTTAGATTGGTGCAGTTTGATAGGTAAGAAGGGATGACACCAGTGAAGTGGTTCATCGAAATATCCAATTGGATCAATGTGGTGCAAGAATTTTGGAACTGGAGTTCTGATATTGTGCTCGACAAGTTATTGGAGGAAAGATCTAGAACTTGGAGACTCTCAGCATTTGTTAAAAAGTTTTCAGGCAGAGGACCGGATAGATTGTTGTGGGAGAGACTGAGTGACATGAGATTGGGATAGACTGAAAGGAAATTATCCGGCATGAGGCCTGATATTCCTGTGGAGGAGAGGTCAAGCTGCTGTAATGCATGGGGGAGCTGTAGTAAAGAAGAGGAGCTTACAGAGAAATGGTTGTCAGAGAGATCAAGGACTGAGAGCTCATGAAGAGAAGCAAGAGGGTAGAAGGAGATGTTCCCTGAGAGGTTGCAAGAGCTGAGATTCAGATGACTAACTCTTCCTTCATTGCACCACACACCAAACCAGTTGCATGGATTTTAGTAAGCTGCCAACTTGCTAAAACACCTTTAGGGTCTGCTTGGATTGAGTTTTTGAATAGGATTAAGGCTTCAACATCGGTTTTTGTACTTGGACTGCGATCAGAGGAGGCTGACAACAACATAGAAGGGAAGGACATGAAGAAGAATGACAGAAGGAGAAGCTGGAGGGCCTTAGCCATTGAGAGAGTTTGTGTGTTGTGTGCACGCGTGTGAGAGAGAGAGAGAGAGAGAGAGAGAGAGAGAGAGAGAGAGAGAGAGAGAGAGAGAGAGAGAGAGAGAGAGAATGGTGGTGTGGAGTGAAGGTAAGTTGCTGAAGATTGGAGGTATGTTTATAGGGAGACAGGTTGCTGTGAATCTATCAAGAAAATTGAGAGGGCATGTGGGTGTGTGGATTACTAATACTTATAGTGTTGGAAAAAGGGTGCAGAAGGAATGTTGCGCTTTTGGTGAAAGAACAATCTAATTCCTTAGGGAGAGGAAGAGTATGTATTTTTTGGTCTCTAATGGGAATTTGAGATCAGGTGGTATTTTACTTCAAATCTGCTCAAGCTCTACTAATTCAAAAGTGAAACTCTCTGACATCAATGCATTTGATTGGGATATATGAGCAAGCAGCGATCGTCAATCTTTCCGAAAGATATAACAGACTTCATTTTACACCAGGTAAATTACTGTCATGACTCCCTCATTTCAGTTTCATTGTTTGTTATGTTATATTATCATCAGTCTCCATCACACGTATGCTTTATTCCAAAACAAAAACAAGTTTGATTAGTATTTATGTGTTGTTAGTTGGCTGCCACGTCTTTGTTCATTCTGTATGAGCATTTCGAGAGTATAAATACTACCCTCATCATGTCTCTGCGTTTGGAGATCAACCTGTAACATATCTGTCACGCTTGAGCAGTGGACCACATTATAGGCATATTGAGGTTACTTTGGACATATATATTAAAAATTCTAAAGCATTGGTGCATGAGGGTAGATCCTTGTGCTTCTCATTCAAAAGAGAAACCAATGGTCCGCCACAAAAGATAAGGCATCAATGACCTCTCTCACCACTCCCTAATGGCATGGAGGGGGTGATGATGGCAACTCTTTTCACTTTTACTCTTGCTTTTTAATCTGCGGTTCTCTGTTTTGTGCCTCTGTTATCATTCTCTCTGAGTTGTCATCTACTATGTTGCTATCGTTTCAGCCGTATTTTCTTACTTCTACATGGAAATCCTTTGAACGTAGAGTAGAGTAGCTTGACTTGCAGTTTCTTAGAGAAATATCTAAGTTGTAAGCTAATTTCATATTAATCATCCACCGAAGTGTCATGTTGGCATTGATGCAAAGGGCAGCAATAATAAAGAAAGGCACACAGAGCCTCAATGCATGTAGTGTGAAGTAGTGGGATAGCCCACTTAGATTTGAGTGGCTTTGGTCATTATGGCTGTAATATCACAAGAGTACTCCACATGTAATCTTGATTACTCCCAACACAACAAAACACTAGATTGTGGATATGTCCAGTCTCACAAAAGATGTTTCTGAAATAGTATGAATTCTACTTATATGTGTTTTGACAATAAGTTCTGGGAGTCACCACTATACATGACAGAAGTAGCTATTCTGCAGTTGGACCTATGATTTATGAACTGTCAAATGCCTGATTAATTGATACCAGCTTTCAGCATATGGAAAATTTTGACAAACTAATGTATGCGACAAACACTAATAGCTTCAGAGTATAGCCAGTTGAAGTATGTACAGTATACTAAGATGGATTTCATTTCTTACGTCATTTATTTTCTTCGGTCTAATTTACATAGAAGTTTCATAAGCAGTCTGGAAAATATATTATTTTATTTGTTATTCTAACGACGGAGGGGAGCTAAGAGTGTCAAAGAATCTATAGCCATTGTGTGTTCAAATCATAACCTAAGGTTACAGGATGTCTCCCACCGAAAACCTGATCAAAACCTAAGCTAATTAAAAATATGCACTCTTAACTCTATATCCACTAAATACTTGGCAGGGATGCAAGTTCTATCAATCTTGTTTCAGCCCTGCACTAAATATACTACAGTTTCGCAAACTTTATGCAACTCTCTTATGTATTTTTGCTGATTGTAGGTCCATGTATAGTACAAATTGTTTGTATTATACTTTCATGTTGTCTTCAGCTAAGTATTAAACCTCTATACTGTAGGAAATTTGGAAAGCTTTAGGTTCAGAGAAAGCTTCTGCGATAATACGCAAACCTTTAGATTCTGCTTATAGAAAAAGAAATGATAAACTAGATAAAAGAATGAAAGGATTTATATGGCTCCCTCCAAAATCAATGAGAAAGAGCAAGAACATGGGGATCTAGTTTGTGATGATAAATGTGCATAATAAGGTGGGACTTTTGATGCACCCGCACGAGGTCCGTCCTCTCCCATGAACATGCCACTCTGTTACACCATTTAACTAACCACAAAGGGGATTTCAGAATCAACAATGATTGGGTATGAGGAAGAAATTTTGTTTCATGAGTTGTTTAGGGAAAAATTATGCTTTCTGTATTTACCTTTTGTTGGGATCATGAACTAAACAGAAAAGGTTTTCTTTTCTTTTAGTTAGGTTCATGAATTTAGGAGATTGAAATGACTAAAAATTTCCACTGGGATCTGGAACAAGCCCTAATTTTTTTGAGATGCAAGGTATCAGCTGCTCTTACATTGTCATTTTACCAGTGAGCAAAAGAGAATCTTAGTATGTACGTGTGCATGTCTGTGTGTTAAATTTAAAGATATACAACCAACGTCCGTATTGATAGTACCCAAGATGCGCATTCTGTCACTTTAAATTTAAAAATTGGCCTTCTGATTTGAAAATCGCTACAGTTAGATTGTGATGCAACATATATAATCTAATTAAAGTATTAATTTGAAATGATTTTGATATTTATACCAATACATCAATAGTTAATGTCAAATAGCACAGATAGAATAATAACTGCTCGATACAAATGTAGGAATAATGAAAACTACAAGGAGCTGACTTTGCCTTTTCCAGTCTAGGGAAGATAAATGCAGATATTAGTTTCTCTTTATCTTCCAAATTAGTGGAGTGATATTGTGTTCTATGCAAATAAATTAGAGTGATATTTGATTGGTATAATTAATTATTACTATAATAGAAATGGTAGATTTCTTCTTCTTTTCTTCTTTTTTTTAAAAAAAAAAAAAGATCATAATTTATTGAAAGCAAGATTGAGCCCAGATCCTTGCCCATTGGAAGAATACTTCAGTACTGTGTTATGTAACGTAGTTTAGATAGATGTCAGTAAGATCATAAATATATCAAAATGTTCTTTTTTCATTGCAATATACTCTAGTAGGAGGAGACAACATATAGAGACAACTCTAAAGTATATGCTTTTACAAGTAGGAATAGATTGCAAATTACACATATTGGATTATCGGATTGTTGGGTTATTGGATTTAGATCCATAAGTATTCATATCTAGATTTCACAAGGAATCAGTTTGTCTTTCGTATCTAATTTTTTATCAGAGGTCTTAGTCGGTGTTAAATTTAGGACCTCTTATAACTCAATCTCACCTCTGTCACAAAGACGAGTTTTTGGTATCTATATCCACCAAATAAGCTAACAAATATCATCTGTCAGGATCCAAAACGAAAATCTGAATGGCCTTTAGATTAGGTATCGGGCCTCTTTAGGGCTCCTAGGCTGGGTTTCAGGACCTAACTTTAAAAGATTAGGACTGATTGGGCCAGCCCGAACTCGATCTGTTTCCATCCCCAGCTTAAATTCCAGGTGTTCATATGATATAGGCATGAATTAGTCAATCGATTACTGCAAGACTCAAAAAACATACCCCTTTCAAAAAGTCCAAGCATGCTAATCGTCGATTTTAGCAACATTCTAAATTCCAAATTTTCTTGAAATGCCGCAGCTGGATTCTTACTTAAAATATATCTAATATACTGTCATTAGAACTGAAGCTTCCGCCTTCTTGTCCTACTGCATGCATATAAATACCATGAAGTCGTGAACTAATCATATCAGCTATTGAGCTGAACAATTCCCTCAAAAAAAGGGGAAAAAGGATAATCAGCTAGGCAAAACAGTCAGAAATGGCAACGACGTCCTGGGCAATTGCCATCCTCGTGCTTAGAATCCTCACCCTTGGCTTCCTTCTTGCTTCTCTCATCGTCCTTGCCACTAACGTTTTCAACAATCCGGATTCAGATGTAAATTCAGATGATGAAGATTACGATGATTCAGATCCAGATTCAAAGAAGCTCACGTTCAGAGATTTCCTTGCCTACAGGTTAATTTTTTTTCTTTTTCTTTTCTTTTTTCTGTGGTTTCACTCTTATTAGGTTTTTTAGTGCAGATGATTACTGATTTGTTTGGTTGAAATTTTAGATATCTTCTTGCGGTCGATGTCATTGGAGTTGCATACATGCTTGTTCGGACACTGGTGTCCATGATTAGTGTCTGCGCTCAAACCTCTGCTGATAGCAAGCCAAATGTATGGTTTCATCAATTCTTCGATGTGGTGAGATTTCTCTCATTCTTGTTATTTCAATTCATGATTTAGTTTCTCACCAATATATGCTAGGATTTTAGCGTGATCTTATATCGACTAGGCATGAGAAAATAGTATAAGTTATCAATAAAACAGGATATAGCTTAATTATTTTATTTTTTATTTTTGGAGAGTAAGGTGCCCAAGATTTATTTTAAAAATAAAACATGACTGAAGTTACAAGAGGGGGGGAGAGGGTGAGGGGGAGAGAAAGGGGAGATTGGGGGGGTGTTGCACATAAAAACCAAAACACTAAGGATGCTTTTTACGTCTATGGAGAGAGAAATCAACTTGCCACAATGAGTCTAAATAGGAAATTCGCTCACTAAACTCAATAATGGAAGAAGACTTTGCTTGGAATACCTTTTTTTTTCTTTCAAGCCACACTATCCAAATGGTTATGATGGCCACCCAATCTCACCGGTTCGCTTCATTGTAGTCAATATTAGAAGGTCGCCAATCACCCCATAATGAAGCAATAGATGTAGGCCAAGATGTGAGTGATAATTGAGAAAAATGTGAGCGGCGATTTTGGATGTTGCCCATAAGCAAACACGGAGTTGTCACATAAATGCCTCTTTTAGCAAGGTTATTGTTAAGGGACGGTCATAATATGAAAGCCATATGTGAATCGTAGCTTTGAGAGGTATTGTAACATTATAGCTTAATTATAACATCATAGACAGAAAAAACAAAAGAGAGAGTTATCCAATACAAGAATTTCCAGTGTTCGGTGAATACAAGTTTCTTTTGATCTTTGCATCTATCCTTTTACCTTTTACAGAAAGATAGTGTAGTTTCCAGGAAGATGGTTAAAGATGATTTGTCAAAAGATTAATTAATCAACTTTTCATACAAAAATCATGCATCCATTATCAATAATGCCTTGTTTTTTTTTTTTTTTTTTTGGATAATACAATAATGCCTTGGATAACACTTTAATAGTGATATTAGAAGTAAGGCATTCAAGTTCCCTTATATTATTCAAGTTATATTTTTAATTATCTAAGCGTATATTCAGTAAGCACTCTAAATATATAGAACACTATGTTATAAATGTTCAATTGCTAAATTTTATTGTACCTGTGCAGGTGTTTGCTTTATTTTTTGCTACTGGCGTGGGTGCAGGATTTGGGCTCACCTTGGATACCGCCAAGGAGCTCGCTGTGTATATAGCGTTCGAGCCTCGTCTTGGAAATTTTTTCGACTTGGTTAATGTTTCCAGTGGTCTGCTTCTCGTGGCTACTGTTGGCACAGCTGCTATAATTATGTGCTCATTGCACGTGCTTGCCACCAGGAAATAAATAAATAAATATTTGTAAATCTTGGAGGAAACGTGTCATGAAAATTAATTAATGTTTTCTCCAAGGTGGAACTAAATATTTAATAAGATATTATTTGTTTCCTAATAATGTAGAAGCGATTATTCTTGTTGAAGATGTTGGGAAAAAGAAGCTTCATAATTTGTTTGAATGAGATTTATTCTCAAGTTTGTTTCATGATAATTGCTTCGTTTTAATTTGTTGTTTATATCTTGATAAGTGTTTTGATTTGTTGTATATTTTCACTGTTGCGTATGCAAAATGAATCTTCAAGTTGCAAGTCAAGTAATATGGGCCATCAGCCTCAATAATACAACTGGGCTAAGCACTTTGCTGGGCTGGGCACTATCACTGGCCCATGAAAAAACATGCATTCATCTATCAAATTTTATTAGCCCATCGGTTAGACCCTGAGTTTGCTCCCTAGAGGTAACCAGCTCGAACGCCTAAGGGAGACATGTTGATTATCAAAAAAAAAAATCTGTCAAATTTTATATTAGTAGAAGTTTGCGCATATATATCTATATAGAGATAGACTTACGTAGTTCCGAAAAGATTTGAGCTCGAATCATTTTCACTCAAATACCGACATCTGATATTCAAATACAAGATCCACTCCGTTGAAGTTGATCTATATTATTTAAAGTAATTAAAAATAAAAAATCAAGTGTTTTGAATATTTTTACCCATCCATCAAGCGGCACAAAATGGGTGGCCGATAGTAGTGAATTGGTTAGATCTATGTCTTTGACATTCAAATTCTCGATCCGTACATTCAATCATGATCTAAACTTTTAAAAACCCTTATAAAATAATTTTTGTTAGGTTTCAAATGTTCTACACTGTTAAACCAATCAACTCACTATTTAGGCCGTCCGTTTTTTTCCTACTTGATGCATGGGCAAAAAGTATTTAAAATACTTGATTTTTTATTTATCGATACTTGAAATAATATAGATCAACTTCAACGGAATAGATCTTGTATTTAGATGATGTATAGCTATATTGAGTGGGAATGATTCGAAGTCCAATCCTTTCAGAACTACACAAGTTTCTCTCTTTGCGTGTGTGTGTGTCTAGAGAGAGACTACACAAGTTTATCTCTCTCTAAGAGAGAGATAAACTTGTTTAGTTTCGGAAAGATTCGACCTCGAATCATTCCCACTCAAATACAACTCAATGACATTCGAATACAAGATTCATTCTGTTCTATTTGAGTGGGAAGGATTTGGGCTCGAATCCTTCCGGAATGACACAAGTGTGTGTGTGTGTGTGTGTGTGTGTGTGTGTATTCAGATAAAACCATAAGGTAAAATCCCCCCAGCGTTTCATTAATAAGAATTTAACAAAACCTCTCCAAGATAGAAGGGTACAAATGTGCATAAAAACATTCATACACAAATTGCTTATTTCCAAAAGAAACAAAAAAAAAAAAGGAAACAAAAAATGCAAAAACCATTGGAACACCCTGAGCTCAGTCGTGACTTCTCTCCTCCGTTATAGATTTGTCTTCTATTGTCTGTCTAATCCTTGATCGGATGTCCCGCAGTACCATCACGACATCTGCAATTTAAATCCGATCATCCCGTGACCGGAGGTCCCACCACCGAAGAATTAGCATCTCTCATTCACTGCACTTGTGGCATCTGTAGCTCAGTACCAGCCATCCTCCTACGACCAACCACCGTCGACACGGTATCTATAGCTTTGATCTGGTCATCTTGTGATTGGATCTGTAACACCCTAGGTTATTAAATCATGATTTAATAATATAATTTTGGGTTAATAAAACTATATAGAGTATTAGAAAAATTATGATATTGATTAATTGTGTATGTAATGCATTTCAATAATTTTGAAAAATTGTAAATGATGTGTATGAATATACATATATCATAATTATTATGAACATATTATTTCAATGTATAGGTATACTAGTTTATACATGAAATATATGAAATTAATCAAGATTCTACAACTATGAGAATATTTTAATCTTTAGGGTTAGTGGAGAGAATAGGTGTGCAAGGGAGGGGAGATCAAGCATCTAAATTTTCTTAATTTGAGAATTGGACACTTGGATGAGAGGAAGACTATGGTAAACTTGTACTAATGGATGAGATGTGATCTCAAATTTTGAACTCTTTCATTCTCATCTTCCTCACCAAAACAATCCATGGCCAAATCTTAGAACCTTAAAAGCAGATCTCCTTTCTAATCCCCTCAATCTCCCTCTCTCAATATCTCTCTCTATCTCCCCCTATCTCTCTCTCCCTCTCGGATCTGGGCCAGCGGCAGCGCAGGGGCTGTGAGCGTAGGCCACGACCAGGCGACGCGTGGAGGTGGGTGGCAGCGCGGAGAGGCCTCGATTGGAGGGAGGCAGCAGCCCCCCTTGATCCCCACTCCCTCTTTCTCCTTTGGTATGTGTGAATGAAACCCTAAAAGAACCCTAACCCTCTCCTTCTTATTTTTCTTTTATAATTCAATTTCTTTTCCTTCTCTCTGGTGATGGCCCGCCATGACATTGGCAGCAAAGCGGAGACGCAGAGACTTCGAAGAGGAGGAAAATGAGCCATGGGTGAGGGTTATCGTCTAGCTTCATTCATGTTTGATTTAGAACTTTTTCAGATCTAGAATAAATCTCAGAATTGGTTCCAATTTTAGATTTAGATTCGTCCATGGCGATTGCTCTTGATTATGTGAGGGAGAAGTCTTTGAATTTTCAGAGATAGTTTCAATACCAAATGTTGATTCATCCACCTCTAAATATTGATTTGATTATGGTGTTTAGTCTTAATTATGTGTGGGAGAGCCTCTTACCCATTTCTTCAACAATAATTATGAATCGCTAATAGAAATCTGATTTTTGTGATGTTAAATAGATGGAAAGAATTATGATATAATTAAACTAAGAAGATGGTGGTGGATTTAGGAGATGGTGATGATGGATCGAGTTTGTACTAGAGATTATAAATGTTTAAATTTGTAACTCGATTATGATTAAGATTATAAATATTTTAGTTGATACCTTACTTAAGATTTTAATTTAGATAAAGAGGTTAAAGGAGAAATTGAGAATTTAATAGTTTGGGGCTTACTTGAAGCGAGTATGCAAATCTGTCCAATTTTTGTAACCTGTAAATTTAGTTTCAGTTTGTTAGAGAATTATTAACATAGGGTATCATGTGGTATACCATTGAAAAAATGATCAAGTCTACTTTCTAATGGCTCTTACCATGTCCTTATCGTAAGTCTATACTAAGAGTGACTATTGAAACAAGACTGATTGGTTGAAATTATTGTGTTGCAGAACTTGTGCATGATAGAAGAGTTTTTGTCTATTCAGAACTCTTTATATAAGTGAAGTAGGTCATGTCAAATATCATTAGTTAAGTTTAGAATCTAGCGGAGGTTTCCGTGTCTTATTCTGATGTCAAAAATAAAAGTTATGATAAAAAAACTGTCGGTTGTCCTGACGGACAGACTGTGAAATGTTATTTGAACAGTAAGTTTCCATCTAATTGCCACTGATGGATTGAACTATGGGCCTGTTTGGTTGTCGTAATTGGTGGTAATTCGTAAGTCGTAATTGATAAAGTCTTTTACAGTTGTAAATAAATTACATGCATGTAAGTTTTACGGTGTTTGGTTGGTAATATAAAGTTATAAGTGGAAAGTGTATTGTATTTTACGGTGTTTGGTTGTCGTAATGTGTAAGTCGTAAGTGAAAAAGTTGACCACAAAATTAACTATTGGTGATTTAAAAAGTTTTAATATTGCAAATAAATATTAAATATGGTAAATATTAAAAAAATTAATATTAATATAAAAAAATAATACAAATTTGCATGACCACAAAATCAACTGTAACTGGGTTGTAAGTGAGTGGTAATTTGGTTACAAGTGAGTGGCAGTTGAGTTGCGTAAGCCTTTTACGAATTACGGTCCAAACAAACGCCGTAGTTGTAACTGGGTTGTAAGTCATTTACGAATTACGGCCTTTTACGCGAAACAAACAGCCCCTATATGTATTATATGATATACTGTTAGAAAGATAAGAGAGTCTACCTTCCTATGGTCTTTATCGTGTTACAATCGGGCATGTGTAATAAGGGTTATCATCAAAATACTATTAAGTGTTCAAGTTAAGAATTCTACAAGAGTTCGATTCGGGTAATTGATGAAATTCAAACACATATGTATCGATAGCAAAGAGGCTATATACCTTATGAACCAAGAACTTTGTGATAAATTGCTTAATTAAGTGACTAATGTAAACTCACTATTAGTAAAGAGGATGTCGGCTTGAAAATCCAATCAAATGATGATACATGAGAATATACCGGCACGTGAAATAATCCGATCACATAAACTTGATCATATACAATTAATGAACCTAAATTGGCACACAGTGTAGACGTGAATTATATGGACAAAGATTTCATATGTGATAGTTATTAAATTGTTATGTAATTAAGCTCACAACTTAGACCATCATATGCCGACTACACTAAATTGATTGTGTGTTGTAATACTTTGATTCCAGAATACGTATCCTTTTGCGATTTTGACGTTTTGATCGTACACCTGTTATTTTATGTACGTATTTCTTCCGTTTGACCTGAAATTTTAAAACGAGACTCTGCACTGACATAGATTCTAACATAGAAATTCCACAATTTTTCTTTTTAAGTAATTATTTAATTAATTATTTTCTTTCTCCATCTATTTTCCTTTTCTTTCTTTTCTAAATTCATTTCTTTTCCAATTTTCTTCATTTTAATTTTTATATTATTTTTCATGAGACATTACACATAACCCCCTAACAAATCTATATTTGCATTTTTCATTTCTTTTCCTTTTCTTTTTCTTTTCTTTCTCCAATTTTTTAGAATATTACTTGGCTTCTCAAAGAAGCCTCTCCCTTTCATCTGATCATCTCCCTCTCTCCTCCATAAGGCAGCCGATCTCCTCCCTCTCTCCCTCCACCACTCTCTCTACAAAATCATCAAAAACCCCTCCAAAAATTCTCTAAATATCATATAACCCTGACACCACCTCTTACAACTATTCTAACACCACCATAACCTCTCTACTATCTTTCATAACTCCTCCAAATTTTCTTCAACTTGTTCTCTTTCTAAGAGTGGCCAAAAACTCACTTTCTCTCTCTAAAAACATTTATTTTCTCACTCTCAAAATCCTAAAAAAATCTTATATCACCATTGCTACTTCTACAATACCCTAATATCATCTCTAGACCTCTACACATCATCCCTATTTTCCCATAATTTTTCTCCCTCTAAAACCCCAAAAGGCACTTTCTCTCTCCTCTCTCTAAAATCTCTCTAGATTTTCTCTTTCCTCCCTCCATAACTCCATGGCCGGCTACTTATATGGCTCCCCCTAACTTTCTCTACCTCCCATAATTTTCTCCTATTTTTCTATCTCTAAAAGACCCTAAAACACTGCTTTTCTCTCTCCGTTCTCTAATCTCTCTCTATATTTCTCTCTCCTCCCTCATCCCACTTCAGGCTGGCCACCTTCCTGACCTCCATCACATGCTTCTCCATATTTTTCTCCTCCAAAAGACTCCAAAACCCTACTTTCTATCTCCTCTCTCTTACTTCTCTCTAGGTTTTGTCTCTCCTCCCTCACCTCTCTCAAGGCCATCAGTTATAGGATTGTTCCTCTCCCTCTTCTCCATCTCACTACACTCATAATATTCCCTAAATCCCTTTCTCTCTCCTCCAAACAAAAATCCAAAATTTCCCTCTACCCTTCATTCTCTCTCTCTCTCTCTTTCCCTCTTAATGGAACTAAATTCACGCCCATTGACATGTTAACCCATTCTCTTGTGCAATTGGGTCGGATTATTGGATCCAAACCTGACCTCTTTAGCAATCCAAACCTGCTCTAAAACTAATTAAAGGCAAACTCTGCACAAAACCACCTATTGACTAATATCTCTTATATTCTAGATATTTTAAATTACAAATTTAACTATTTTTATATATTTTAGTGTTCAAACGATATCTTGAGCATCCAGACTCCGAATTAGACGCCTCTGGAGCTGTTGCGATTGTAAAATAGCAAGCGACAACTCTGTAATACTTATGTAAGTGTTTTTCTTTTATAAATTATACTATTCCATGTTTAATAAAATGATTGATTGCTTTATTTAATAAATCTTGATTATCAGTGAATCATTATAAATATTGTTTAATAAAATATAATTGTCGATAGATCACCGTAACTCGAATATGCATGATCGTTAATTGAATATAATTGATAAAATAATAATTTATTTTATTTCTTGATTTAAAATAAAATACAGATGGATGAGTTATATATTATCAATAAGGATTGTTAATGATAAAGACATCCTTAAATATGAAATTAATAATTACTATAATAATTGTGAAGAGTTTGAAAATAAAATATGATAAATAATTATTTTATGGATCATATTAATAATATCGAAATCGTTATAACAAATAGAGATATATTAACACATAATTAGGATAACGATATTCTCTTAATATTCTCACTGTTGTTTCACCCATGACAACACACACTACTATTTCATTTACTGGTATCACTATTACACTGAGTCACTGGTATTACATGTACTTATATCATCATTACACAAACACTCTAGTTCACTAGACACTGTGTTTCATGTGTCTCTTGTTACACTGAATACTGTTATTAAATGTACTTGTACCATTGTTTACACGAATATGTTACATTTGTATTTCATATATCTATATCACCGTTGCATGAGTACTCTATACTATTATAGCATGTACTTGTCACATAGATTTATATGTATACAAGCTTGATTGTTTTTGTATTCCTGTTGCATGGATTGCTATTCATGTTACGTGGTTTAATGATACATGTATACTCACGTATCCCTATTACATAACTATTATATGCTTGTTTCCTGTAATTCTGATATTGCTATGATATTCCTGTTACTGAAAATGTGAGCTATTGATATGCGATGTGTGAAACTAAGTGTCATGCGGATCTAAGCCACAAGGCCACCTCTAAAATCCCACATCTCTTATTTCCT
The DNA here is from genome assembly GCA_038442645.1 of Agave tequilana. NCBI lineage: Eukaryota > Viridiplantae > Streptophyta > Magnoliopsida > Asparagales > Asparagaceae > Agave > Agave tequilana. The sequence continues at coordinate 70,789 of JAVJIF010011380.1, forward strand.
GTTTCCCGTTATCTTGTTTCATGATATTTACAAATCTCATGTTCTATTATCGTATTACATGTATCATATATTGTTCATGTTCCTGGTACACTGTGTATATTAAATGTATTAAATATAACATGGGGTTAGGGGAGACTTGACGGTTGACTAGGTCTTATCGGGTGGATGTCTGGATCCATTGTTAGTCCCATTGTAGGGGACGTGATAGTGCTGTCTACCCCTTGTATTGTATATAACTCATCGAGCTTCTTGTTTCTTTTTCCTGCCCTAGCGGGTAGCCCTGGTCTCAGCAACCAGGGGTTTATTTAAGGTCGTTGTTCCAGGTATGCACGGGATACACTCACACGACCAGAGCTCCTCGACCTTTGGGTTTTCAATTAAAATAATAAAATGGTATAAACAATAGTAATATCGAGAATGATTGTTATTTGGTTACTCTCTCGTTCAGATATGGTACTTGTATGCCATATCTGGATGAGTTCGTCTGGAGTGCGGGCTCCGGTATGAACTGCCAGTAGTATGCGACACTGAAAAAGATTGATTAAAATACCTGACGGCATTAATTGTTATTATTATATAAATAACATGACTTACCTGATATATGTACAATACTGTTTACTTGTACTTATTACTCGTCCTGATATTTTATTCATTATCATGTCATCTGTATACCTTGTTACACTTTCTGATGTTTGTTACACTTCGTGTGATGATACACTAATCGTATACGCATATACTCTGCATTTCATATATTCTGTTTCATGGATATCTGTAGATATTGTTACTATATAATCACATCACTATATATAATCACATCACTGTAGTATAGTTATTCTGCATATTTCATATCTCCATATTTATATTCATCACGACACCATTATTCAAATGTTATTATTAGATTAAACAAAAAAGGAACACTTAATATTGTATCATAACACGTATATTGATAATAACATATAAATGATATAACTCATATTGATTATAATAACACAATGTTAAATAATTAGGTTATATATATATATATATATATATATATATATATATATATATATATATATATATATATATATAGAGAGAGAGAGAGAGAGAGAGAGAGAGAGAGAGAGAAATGTAAATCAGCTGACACAGGAGGCAACTTCCTCCTATGTCGCACTCAAAAATCATATTTTCCAAATGAATTTTAAGATTCAACCGCACATTATCATTTTCATGTTCTAAAATATACACATACAAAAAATCAAGTGATTTGAAGTTCGTTTCCTCATTGATCTAATCGTTCCATTTTGTTCCACTGTTAAAAAACCGTTAATGTTTGAACCCAAAGAAAATAGAGTAAATTAACTTCAAATCACTTAATTTATATATATGTGTATATATATATATATATATATATATATATATATATATATATATATATATATATATAGAGAGAGAGAGAGAAATGTAAATCAGCTGACACAGGAGGCAACTCCCTCCTATGTCGCACTCAAAAATCATATTTCTCGAGTGAATTTTCAAGATCCGACCGCACATTATCATCTTCATATTTTAAGATATACACATATAAAAAAATTAAGTGATTTGAAGTTTGTTTACTCCATTTTCTTTGGGTTCAAACATTAACGATTTTTTAACAATAGAATAAAATGGAACGATTAGACCAATAAGTAAACGAACTTCAAATCACTTGATTTTTATATATGTATATTTTAGAATATGAAGATGATAATGTGCGGTCGGATCTTGAAAATTCACTCGAAAAATACGATTTTTGAGTGCGACATAGGATGGAGTTACCTCCTGTGTCAGCTGATTTACATTTCTCTCATATATATATATATATATATATATATATATATATATATATATATATATATATATATATATATATATATATATATATATATATATATATATATATATATATATATATCAGGCTCTTCCCGATAATATTGAGAGATATTCATATTATATAATTGTAGTATCATATAGGTGACACCGTTGACATGCCAGACATTGATAATATTACAGTGCTACAACAACTCTTATATATATATACATTGATTGTTAGTATATGTATATTTTATCACTAGTAATTAAACAAGTATTATATAATATCGTGACTATACTACTATTATAGTATATATTAATGTTCTCTTTATTTTACCACTAATTAGGTCGTTTTCTGACTACCCTGAGTTTGCGTGCCCGGGTTGGAGATTCAGGATTTCGTAGTGCCTGATATTTCTCGAGATATGATCTTGAGACTGCCACTCTTTCTTATTTATTGATATTTTTATTATTTATTTCAATTTCCCCATCTATCCATGTTTCCATATTTATTATGATCACTGACCTCTTTTGTAGGTATTCTTGTACTTATTTAATGCTGGAATATTATTGTGTATATTGTGTTTATCTCTATACTGAGGTTAGCGTACATACGTGGAAGCATTTCCGCTCTGCGTATGTATGTCGTTGTAACATCTCCGTATCCATGGGATGGGGCGTTACATGTGTGAATTGAACTTACCAATTTAATCAAATACATAGTGATCAGAGATTTGACAAGATTATGATCATAAAACTAGAGAACTGTTTCTAATTGTGTAAGAAAAATCTTATATGAATTGAATGATTAAGTGAGTGTAGTATTAGCTATTATAGCACGTAAAAGAATAGCAAGAAAACTTGAGAATTTTTAATCCTTACTAAGCCATTAGGTCAACAGAGAACCTGGTGATATATTTTATAAGTGGTGGGTGTTCTAGCGTCAATCTCATTATAATAAAAGAATACGAGATCTCCGTTGAGCCATGTTACGATAATTTAATTTTTTATCAATGATTGTTAATAATCATGAATTCAGAATTACTAATTCCAAACTCCTCCTGGACAAGGAGGTGCCAAGAGTGTGTGTATATCATCAAGGTGATGGATTTAACTATTCTTAGTATTTTAAAACTAAATCAACTTTAAACTTTAAATTTTGAACCATGTGTATGTACGGTTGTAGGGCAACAGACGGATTGGTGTTCGAGCATGAATGTTAAGTGAAAGTAAGTATGGACTAAGATACAGTTAACAATTAATAGATCAATAGTAATAATCAATATATGCAAATTGTGATTTATTACCTGATTACTATGGATGTGGATGTGTGTACGGTATTTGTACATATACATTGTGATATATCGTATAACCAGAGATAATTGATAACTTGTTGATGATTGTTTCTTAATTGATATGCTTAATGACAAGTGTATGTTTATATGGTATATTGATATGTTGTATGACAAAGTTAAGACGGAGTATACGGTGGAGTATGTAGCGGAGTATTAACTATATAAAATTCTTGGCGGACAGGGAGTGTGCCCGAATAATGTACTTTCATCCATTCGTGACGGACAGGGGGGTGTGCTTGAATGGTATATATTGTTGAAAATGAAGGGCCTATGTTTGCATATAAGACTAAGTAGTAGTAATTGATTTTGTTGATTGATTGATCTTGTCTGTGTACGAAACCATGTATTGATGGTTAAGTATGAGTGATGATCATACAATTTATATTGCTTACTAAATATGTACTCAAGTGGATATGCTATTAATCTACGTCGAAAATCAGATATTGATATTGACAACTATATTTATTAACCAAGCGACTTAGTATGTGCCTTCTTAGTAAATCAATCTCCGTGATGGGTAAACATTTGAAATTATATAAACTTGATTATGTGTGGTATACCAGTAAGTACATGAATGTTATGTAATATTGCACTTGCATGTGCGTATGACACGTGTTGTGTATGCACAAGATGAACTTGGGAATAAATTACAGGTGATTGCATATATATGTAATATGATTTAGTTAGTGAGGTTGGTGTACTACCATGTGCAGCATATGAGATACGCGTATACATATATGTAATATAATTATGTGACACGCAAGTACATTTGTAATAATTATATTGCATTAATGGAAAAACTGCATTTATGTAGTATGATCGTGGTAAGCGCACTCCGTGCATGATATACGAAATATGCGCGTGATAGCGATTACATAAGATAAACTTGATGCTAATTTATAATTTACTGAGAAAAAATTTTATTGAACTCATAGACCTTATAATATATAGAATGGAAACAAGAAAGAAAAAGTTAAATAAAATTTACGAATAACAGAGTCGAACCGTTCTTGGGGATTATAGAGACAATTGTCCTAGTTGTTACATTATGAAATATCATCGACTTCTTGTCTCTCTCTCTCACATTCTTCTAGACTTCCTTTATTACTGGGATCATCATGCTTCATATGAATTATGTCATCTCTTGATATTCTTTTGACTCTCCTCACTAAGCTGTCGAGTTCATTCCCTCCTAGTTTTATATTTTCAAGTTGCGACAAGATAGAGGCTCAGCTTAGATTTTAGGCGTTTTGTGAAGAAGTTTCATTATAAGTAAATGTATTGTATATATAATTATGTGTTATGATTTAGAAAATTCTTATTATACATGCTCATAGCCTTAGTCGATATATACTTGTAGCATTTATTATTTTTGTTATATATATATTGATGTAAAGATGAGGTAATTTGTAATGATTATGATTAGTTGAAATTATAGTAGCTCTGAGTTATATTATGGATGCCGAGATGGATACTCTCGAGCACATTTTTAAAGTGAATATTGGTAATGAGATTTATCTGCTTAAGTAGGCGATGTCAAGCCGAAATATTATTCTGACTGCGTGGTGGATTATTGAGTTTGATTTATGTAATTGAATTGAGATAAGCCGTGTAGGCTGAAATTGTTATATATTGTATTTAGGGCTAGTGATTAAATACAAAGTAGATATTGCTGAATTTTTTAGAAATTATAGATGATTATGATAATCTCAAGATTAATAAAGATGTTTATATTAATTGATATTAACTGTATTGGGACTGTTACAGGATCCCTCGTCACCGAAATCGTGGCATGTAGGTATCGCCGCAGCGGTGATATTACCTTATGTTTTTCCAAAATTACATGTCTCCGAATACGAATTGCATATTTTCCTGCGTGACTTTGTTTGCCTTGGATTATGCTGCAAATATATTGCTCCCCATTACAATTAAAAAAAATACGTTGGAGAACAGAAAGAGTGCACCTTATTCTTGTAATTCCTAAAACCCCTAATGTATAAAAATCTCAACTCCAAATACTCTTTTTACTTAAGCACAAGACATGAAAATTTAAGTCTTTTGGCAACTCAAATCCCGCTCCGGTTTAAGATATATTAATCAACATTTTTTAGCAGAATCATCAACACTGGAGTTCAACATTTTAGTTTTGAATTCAAAATTTAGGATTTTAGAGGTAAATTGGCATAAATTACCCAAAGTAAAATAATAATAATAATAAAAAAAATCCCTAAAGGAAAAGGCAAACCATGAAATTGACTCTACATCGTATATTCTGTATCCAAGGAAATACACTGCAAAGCCAAGGCTCATGAGTCATGAGAGAGTGAAAGGAAAACAGGGCAAGCAGAGCTGTGAAAAAAGTGAGAGAAAGCAGGGCAAGCAAGTTGGCGTACCTTTTAAAAAGTGGCCAATGGCCGAGGAAAGCAAATTAAGGCACACATCCCCATCATCCCATTGCTCTCTCTCTCTCTCTCTGTCTCACAGTAATATAGAGAGAGAAATTGACTTGTGTATTTTTGGAATAACACGAACTTGAATTCTTCTCACACAAATCAGTCAATTGACACCGTCTGACATTTAAATACAAGATCTACTCTATTAAAGTTGATTTGTATTATTTAAAGTAATTAGAAATTAAAAATTAAATGTTTTGAATACTTTTTGTCAATCCATCAAGCGCACAAAATAGACGGCCAAAAATAGTGATTTGGTTAGATCTATGTCTTTAGACATACAAATTCTTGATCTGGTCATTTAATCATGATCTAAACATTTAAAAACTCCTAAAAATCAATTTTTGTTAGATTTCAAATGTTCTACACTGTTAAACTAACCAACTCACTATTTAAACCGTATGTTTTTTCCCTACTTGATGCATGGGTAAAAAATATTTAAAATACTTGATTTTGGTTTATAAATACTTCAAATAATATAGATCAACTTCAACAGAATAGATCTTATATTTGGATAATGTATGGTTGTATTTGAGTAAGAAGGATTCAAGCTCGAATCCTTCCGGAACTACACAAGTCTATCTCGTACATGAATACATTTGGAGTTTGAACTTGTTTGGCTGTCTACAAGTATAAGAAATTATTTTTTCAAAACAAGTACTTGAAAAAAAAATATCCATAAGTAAATTTTCAAGTATTTGATTGGCAATGTGTAAGTGTAATTGGAAAGTACATTGTCAGTTGTAACACTTGGCACTACTATAAATTTAAATGAGAAGTCAAATTTTGTTGTTGGTTGTTTGCTTGCAAGATCTACTAAACACGATATAACTAAACATTATCAAGTAATTAAATTAAAACAAAAGTATTAATTAATATGTAAATAGAAAAATATTAATCTAATAATAAATTTAAATGATACTAATAATACAATTTTGTAAAATTTAATATATGAAATGCAAATGGGCTTGTGGAAATGCAAATAAGCTTGCAAATATGGTAAATATGAGTTGCAGTCAGGCTGGAGTGTGGCCCAGAAATATGCAAATGGGTCTGCAAAATATATTTCCCCCGTAATTCAACCAAACATTGATTTGCTTTTTATTCTACAAGTGGGCTTTGCAATTCAGCCCACTTGCACCCTTCCAAAGAAGCCCTTTGATCACAAGCAGTTGCACATGTTGGTGCCCTCTTTGGATTTAGTCTAGCTACCTTGCACAAATTAGATGAAAACAAGATGCCGATGTGTATGAGACACACACATGTTATAAAAGGGTCAATGTCTTGTTGAAACATGGATAAATTGTCGGGTTTGAGATTCACAAAATATTAAAATTTTTGGGATCAGTGTTACATCTCCTCCATGTGTCAATGCGACATTTGTTGTAACTAAAATTGATATGCTATGATACTAATTATTACTCCAAGGATCGATGTTTGCGGAACTTGACAATATGATCAGTACTTGTAAAAGAAAACTGTTGTAAAGCAAACTAGCAATACCTAAATAAAAGAGCAATAAAAAAAGGATTTAGCGTAGTTCGGCCCAAACTTGGCCTACGTTCACGGGCAAAGAACTTGAGAGAATTTTATTAATTACTTGGTACCAAAAAAATTAAAATATAACCTTCCTCTTGATGCAGTATGAGTATCCACCTTCCTCCTTAATCTAGAATTAGATTATAAGAGTGTTGGCTTATATCTATGCACTTTCACCTTGCTCATCTCTTTGTTTGACTTTCTTCTGATCTCCTTGGTGTTTTCCACCTTTTTTCTCTTTGAGATCAGCTTGATTGAGAAAATTACAATGCTGGGTTATAATTTTTATTTATAGAAATTTATAAGACAACTCTTATTTGGACTATGAGATGATCTTAATTTTTGGATGGTTGAAGAATCTTAATCAATCCTATTGGGAGTTGATCTCTTTGATCTAAAAGGATTCTAAACCTTTTAATTTTTAAAAACAAATCTTTATTAAATAGAAATTTAATCCAATTCGTATCCTACCAGAATAAAAAAACGTGCGCCTGAAAAGGAAACTGATTCTTCTTCAGAACGCACATAATCGACTAGTCTTTAAGGCTAGTTGACTAATACCTCCAATTAGTCGACTAATAACTTTAGTTAGTCAACTACTGTAAAATTATTTCCTCTATGTATCCTACCTAGTCGACTATATATAGTCGAGTAGTATTGTGTATTAGTCAACTAATCAACTGACTAGTCGACTAATTTGCACCAAATCTGAATCTGTTTCTTTCTACTTCAAGCCATCGTCTTCTCCAACTTATCTGAATCTTCTTGGACCATCATATCCTTTTGAAAATAAGGAAAAACTTTAACAATCTCCACCTTGACTTGTTTTTCAATCCTTGAGTAAAATAACTTGAGATTTCGGATTAATACTTTGATTCTTTCCTTGATTGTAACCGTGCCGTGAAGCCTTTAACTCTTGCTCTCTCTCCAGGGCCTTTGGCCAATTTACCGCCATGGCTTGGGCCATCTCGGGCCTTACCAGAATGCACCCTTTTTCCTTCCCACAACACTTTAACTCATTTCACGTCCCGTTGCGGTCTTCCTTGAAGCTCCACCTCGCGATGAACTCCCTTCCAAGCTTATCCTTGAAACTTCACCTCGAGCTAGGTTTCCTTCCTTCAGCTTGTATAACCCTCTACACTTCTCTCCTTTCAGGATTACCCTATCTCCTTGGCTAACTGTGATGATACCTTATTGCACTTGGATCTGACATCCTTCTTCATCGAGCACTCTTATGGATATTAAATTGTAATGTGCCTTTGGGACATACTGGATCGCCTCTAGGGCACGCACTGCCCATCTCTTTCTGTAATCTTAACTGTCTCAGTGCTAATGACCTTGCAAGCCGAGCCATCCACCATCTTGACAAGTCCTACCTCCTTTGCCACTAAGGATTTGAATAACTCTTTTTGGGAACAACATGAACCGTAGTATCTGAATCAAATATCCAGCTTTTACCTTGAGAAGTTTTATTTTCGTAAAAAGCCATTAATACTTTGGTGTCCTCTACACCGCTTAATGATACGTCTACCTCCGCAGCTTACCCTTTCTTCTTCAACCATTCTTACTGATGCTTGTAGTCATTCTTCCAATGACCTTCCCTGTGATAAAAGTGACACGCCTTTGACGAGTTCGGACCTTTCTTTTCTTTTCTTCCTTTCCTTCTAGTGACCGCCAAACCTGATCCTGCCTACTCCTCTTGATTTGGTTTTTTTCTAATCTAATTAGATAAGAGAGTTGACGCGTCCTCCTCCAAGATGAGAGTTTGCTTACCGTATAGCATCGTGGTGATGATGTGATCATGTGACTCTGGAAGCGAACTGAGAAGTATCAACACCTTATCCTCCTCGTCGATCTTTATATCAACAGCTAAAAGCTCACGTTGATGACCTTATTGAAGAAGTTTAGATGCTCAAACACCGATGTCCCTTTGATCATGTGTAGCCCATATAGTTGTTTCTTGAGATACTGCTTGTTGGAGAGGCTTTTCATCATATACAATGTTTCTAACCTTGACCGCAATCTTATAGCTGTTTCTTCATCCATCACATTGTACATTACCTCGTCTGCGAGATATAGTTGAATCGTGCTTGCCGCCTTTAGATCCATCTCCTCCTAATTCTCATTTGATGTACCTGCAGCTTTTACTGACTTACCCTGCAAGGTCGTGTTAAGACCCTGTTGCACTAGCAACGCCTTCATCCTCTTTTGTCATAAGCTGAATTTTTCTTTGATATTGAACTTCTCGACCTCGAACTTTGTCGTAAAACTTTCTATCTTTGACATATCGCCCCTTGTCAATCTTTAGCTCTGATACCAATTATTGTAATGAAAATTGATATGCTATGATATCAATTGTTACTCTCAGAATCAACGTTTGCGAAACTTGATAATATGATCAGTATTTGCAAAAGAAAACAGTTGTAAAACAAACTAGCAATACCTAGACAAAAGAATAATAAGAAAGAACCCGAAGATTTAACGTGATTCAGACCAAACTTGTCCTATGTTCACGGGGAGAGAGAACTTGAGAGTTTTATTAATAACTTGGTGCAAAAAGATCTCTCTTGATGCACATTCATCTTCTTCCTTAATCTAGACTTAGATTACAACAATATTACCTTATCTCTAAGTGCCTTCACCTTGCTCCTCTCTTTACTTGGTTTCCTTCTGATCTCCTTGATATTTTTCATCTTTTTCCTCCTTGAGATCAGCTTAATTGAGACAATTACAATACTGGAATACAACCTTTATTTATAGGATTTTACAATACAACTTCTATTTGAACTATAAGATGATCTTAACCTTTGGATGGTTGAAGAATCTTACTCAATCCTATTTGAGAGTTGATCTCCTTGTTCTAAAAAGATTCTAGACCCTTTAATCTTTAGAAACAAACCTCCATTGAATAATAATTTAATCCAATTTGTATCCTATCAGAATAAGAAAATCTGCGCCTGAAAAGAAAATTGATTCTACTTCAGAAACATCGCGTATAATCGACTAGTCCTTAAAGCTAGTCTCGACTACTGTAAAACTATTTCTCTCTGTATCCTGCCTAGTCGACTATATATAGTCGATTAGTATTGTGTATTAGTCGACTAATCAACTGATTAGTCGACTAATCTGCATCAAATCTGAATTTGTTTCTTTTTACTTCAAGCCAACGACTTTTCTAACTTATTTGGATCTTCTTAAACCATCATCTTCTCTTACAAATAAAACAAAATCTTAATAACATTAATTAATCATATATGTGTGGTTCACACGCATGAAACGAACCGCTCTCAGCTTACAACCAAGCCTCTTCTACTCTGTGTGTGTGTGTGTGTGTGTGTGTGTGGGGGGGGGGGGGGGGGGTTGTCTCTGTCAATTGCAGCAGAGCACTGAAAACCATGGCAGTGTTAGCAGTAGTGCAGATGATGCACGTCACATGGGCTTTCTTCAGGAATCAGTAGTATGTGCATAAATTTTTGATGAATGGGGGACTGAGAACAGAGCAAAAAAAAAGATCCTCGCCTAGCAACAGAGACGCACTTATGCACCCCTTGGAACTTTCCCTCTCTCTCCCTCTTGAAGAATTCATGAATCAGATCACTATCACTTGCACTTGCAGTGCTATTACTCTGGGCTGGACAGTAGTAAGACTGTTTGTATGATGAGGTTTCAGTACTGTTCTCTCTCCATTCCCTGTGCACGTGCCCTTGCTTTAAACCTCTCTCTCTCTCTCTCTCTCTCTCTCTCTCTCTCTCTCTCTCTCTTATTACACGCGTGCAATTGATGTGTGCGTGCAAGAGAGGAATCTTGCGCCCACACTTTGATAAAAAGAGTAAGAAGTGATTTTAATGGTAACAGTACAATTACGGAATTTATAGAGTATTTATTTATATATAAAGTCTAAAATAGTACAAGAAAATGGTGAAAATTAAATTTATGAAGGCAAACTCAGAAACTCTAATTCTCTCTAATTAATTTACAAAGAAAAAGCTCGCTCTGTATGAACTCTTCCATCGTAAGCAAGCGCCTCAAGAAAAATATTAAAGCCAACAGACACAATGCTACATATGATAAACATTTTCAAGAGGATATATAAGTATGAATGCTATCATGGAATGCAGCCTAAGATCCACATAACAAAGCTTTGAGAGAGAGAGAGAGAGAGAGAGAGAGAGAGAGAGAGAGAGAGAGAGAGAGAGAGAGAGAGAGAGTAAGCCAATAAATAATGAGAAAAAAAAACATATGTATCTACAAATCAATTTGAGTCTATGTCAGGAAGGCAAATCATTAATTTATCTACTGGAGGGAGAGATCATAGAAAAGAAAGAGAGATCATAGAAAAGAAAGAGAGATCAATGTATAGTTTTTGCTGTCCAAAAGAAAGCTTAAGGTCGGACTTCTATGGCGGTAAATAATGCAGCGACTTTTAGAAAAGAATCAAATATTTAATTGATATGTTAATAGATTAATATACGTATATCATATATGATGGAGTAATAACAAGATTGAGAACAATATTAGAGAGTCATTTCTTCTTATGCTTACACTAGTAATGAGTATTAAGCTTTTATCCATTAGTAATAGCTGACTCATAAGGCATATTCAGAATGAAATCTTATGTCATGTGCTGATGATGATAGATTCAGTTGATAAAACCACAGAAATAATAATTTTCAAAATGAAAAAAAATAGATATAGATGAATATGAGTATTGAAGAACAAAAATGAATATGCCTTTAATTTAATCGAGAAGATGACCTCTGCCTAATAGAGCTAGAATGAAGGGGAGAAAAAGATCCATATGTACCAACCGAGATAAATGTTTTTGTTGTTGTTGTTACTATTGTTGTACGGGCATGAAATGCAGAAAAAAAATATATAGATAATGCCAGATAGATCCTTCACAATATCAAAATTCTGTCTCATTAAAAAATTGGCAAGCCTAACCATATGAGCTGATTTTACTCCATGTGGCTGATAACTGCTTAGTTCAAGATTGTGAGGCCATGTACATGTGGACATGAGAAAATATCTCTTTGCAGGCAACATTATTAGGGGAAAAAAGTTTGCATGCCAAAATATCAGCAAATATACAGACAAATTTCAAGTTTAATCTAATAAAAAAATCACTAATTCATTAATGTTCCCCATCACTTCTTCTCTCATGCCTCCACAAAATACAAAATTGGAATCTCTCATGAACCAAACAAGAACCACAAGCACAAGTTTCATGTCACAAAATCAGAACCATGAAAGCTCAAAAATCAAAAATTAACTCCATCTTCTTTTTTTCCTCTCTTAACAAAACAACCACATGATTTCATGTTACCAAAAAAAAAAAATCCCATTACCAAAAAACTAATGTCAGTTAATAATAATAATAATAATAATAATAATAATAATAATAATAATAATAATCAAACTCATCTGAACCCTACTTGAGCTCCATCGGATACGACCGACGTGGCCGCGAGCGAGTTCTCATGGGCGGCAGCGGGCTTCGCGGTCTGCGGCCACATCTTAAGCTTACAAGACTGGCAAGTGAACTCAAGCAGCACAGAGTTAATTGACTTGGCCGCGTGCTCTCTCAGCAGCAAGGCCCGGTCGAGCTCGGCCTGGGCCTGCTGCCTGATCCTCTTCGCGGTCGCAAACTCCTGCTCAGCGAGCTCCACCTGCATCCTCGCCTGCCGCCTCACCTCTTCCGCCGCCACCGCCTTCTCGCCGCTGCTCGGACCGAGTGAGAGATTCAGGTGGGCAATGTAGGCCTCATTAGTATCGGTGGCTGCGGCTGCTGCTGCTGGTTTGGATATTAACGTTGAAAGTAACTGTAGCTCGAGGTTCGGCCTGAGAAACGATGACCATGTTGTTGTCGCTGCTGAGCTGAAGTTTGTGTCTGTCGATGGGTTCGCGCTCGACGCGGTCCGAGACAGGCTGAGGGTTTGAGGGATCTGGGTGTCGAGTCTGGATCTGTTCGCATTGCAGGTGTCTTGGTGCTCGATGAAGCTCTCCACTCTGTAAATGAGTAAGAGAATGAATGAAGAAGATAAGCCCAAAAAGAATATTGGCTTTTTTTTAATTACTGTAAAAAGGTGAAGAAAATGGTGATGGAGTGGAGTGGAAAGAAGAAAGATTAAAGCTTTGGTCTGTTAGAATTAGCGGTGGATGTCATTATACTGACGAAGAAGTTCAAGAAATTAATAATTTCTATGTTGGTTTTGGATTGAGATTCAATCTGATAAACATCCAAATTATTCCAACATAAAAACAAAGATTTCTTGCTAAAGAGATCGCGAAAATTGAGGCACCTTGAGAAGACTTTGCCACAGTCACAAGAATGGCCACGAGTCCCACAAGTCTTGAGATGGGCCTTGTAGTCACTCTGCACCGCGTACCCCTTCGTGCACCTCTCACACACCCACTGCTTGCTACCACTGTGCTTCCGTCTATAGTGTTTCTTGATTCCGACGAGGTCACCGAGGGCGTGGCACGGGTCGTGGTGCAGGCAACTGGGTTCCGGGCAAACAAACACTCTCTTCTTCATGACCTCGCCTCCGCCCCCGCCGGGCCCCGCGGCAGCCGCGGAGGGCTCCCTCTTCAGTCGCTTCCAGGGGACTTTATGCCGGCGGCGGTGCATCTGGAGGTTCTGCTCGCGCTGGAAGCCCTGGTTGCAGATTTCGCAGACGTAGCGGTCGGACTCGAGGAGGGTGCGCGGGGAGAGGGAGACCACCTCGGCGTCGGGGTCCGGGGTTCCGGCGGGCCTCCGCTTCTTCTTCTTGAGGACAATGGTGGAGTCATGAAGAGCTGACGTCATCGGGGCTGAATGAACTGGTGATGGATGATGATGATGAGGATTGGGTATTTAGTGAGAGGAGGATAAATAGAGGTTATGTGTTTTAGGTTTGTGTGTGTCTCATTTAGACCCATTGGGACACAGCTGCTTTCTTTTTGGGACTTTTCGTTGGGGTTTTGTTTGAGGCCGGGTGGAGAATTGAGAGAGAAGTTGATAGTCGAGCCCACAATAACAAAGGATTGGAGACAACAGAGAAAATATACCAGCAGCAACTCATAAAGAAACAAAAGTTTTGATCATCAACTGCTTTGCTGAAAGTAATTTGCGTACATTTATGCAGTCCTCAGCCTGCCCACTACAGCACGGGAGGTCTCTGGATCTCTGCAGTATTTAGAGTGTCAAAGGAATTTTCTGAAAGAATTTACATATGTATAGCTCTAATGGTGCTAGGTATTTCATCGGAAAATAGTTTTGATGGTATGTTATATTTTCTGAACTCAAATGCGTTAAAGAGAAGGGAAAATTGCTTTTAGGTTTTCAGGGAATTTGACTTGTGTCAAAAACTCAGTGGCGAAAAAACTGGTATTAAAAAGCTCCTTGACCTAGTTCTCCATTTACCCCGACCCCTGTCCCTACCATAAGGGCATATGCCCTAAAATGTATTTTCGTATTGCTATTGTTGCCCTCACTGACGTGTCCCCTTTCCGATGAAAGTAGAATGCGCGTACTCTTTGACGGCTGCAAGGTCAAATATCTGTCCACTTTTCTAATTATTTGTCCATCAAACGCTGAGTCAACATATTTTGAATATTAAATAGAATTTTTCAGCGATGTGACGTAAGAGGAACATTTAATTTTCTGTACCTAGTTTTCTGATGATTGAACATTTTCATCTTTTGTTAACTTATTTTTCTTTCAATTTTATTGATAGAAAATATTGATAAAATAATGGAATTAGAGGGAAAAGAAGTGATTAGATGAGGAAATTGGTAGGAAAAAAACTTGTTTATATATCATTGGTTATATAACTTCTTTTTGTATCTCTCATCTCAATTGTATCTTTTTGTGTCTCTTATAACCTCTATTATAACACAACCATCGAAAATCAATGGATTCATTTTTCATCTGAAAATGAATCATCACCGGATGAATAAGAAGATGACTTTTTCTTATTTTATATTGTTACCTTTCCGGATGGAGAAGGAACATGTTTGAGACTGCAGCTTGGTTAAGACATTTCTACATTCAAGATGGAAGTATCAAACATTTTTTATCTTTCTGTGCAACAATTAAATCTTGCTTAAAAACTTGAGTAACAACCCAATGTGATTTTTGTGCTTAACACCGCTCAAGATGTTCAATACTCACTTGAAGTTTTTCGGGCTTATAATTATAGAGTTGTGAATGTCATGGCAAGGGCTGCAGCTCATGGCGGTTCATCATCTAGGATCTGTCCCCAAGCAGACCAAAAGTAGGTTTTTGTCCACCATTGAAGTTTCTGTCTATGAATATACGTTTCTGTCCACAATTTTTAGTTTCTATCCACGATTTTATGTTTCTATCCACAATTTTAAGTTTCTGTCCACGATTTTAGGTTATTATCCACAAATTTAGGTTTTTATCCACTTTCTTAAGTTTTTATTCATAATTTTATGTTTTTGTTCAATACATTAACTATTTGTCTACCAATTCACCACAGTGCCTCTGTTAGTGTTCCCAATATCGCTGAACACATTTGGTTAGCTGAAGATATGATGAATGACATCATCTATTTACTTTCAGCCGTCCATTTTGCGCCGCTTAATGGATGGGCAAAAAGTATTCAAACACTTAATTTTTGAGTTTTAGTTACTTTATATAATATAGATCAACTTCAATGGAGTTGATCTTGTATTTGAATGTTGGTATTTGAATGGGAAGGAGTCGGCCTCGAATCCTTCTGAAACTACACAAGTCTCTCTCTCTCTCTATATATATATATATATATATATATATATATATATATATATATATATATATATATATATATATATATATATATATATATATATATATATATATATATATATATATAAGAAAAATGTATCTCAGCCACTAGCTGAAAGACTTTCTCAGCTGGCGACAACGTGGCTGAATCTCAGTCACAGATCTTGGTCGCAGCGCTTCTATTATCCTTGTGTTTTTGTGAGGATTGCTACCATAGTCGCAGCTTTTTGGGAAGACTGCTATCATAGCCGCAGCGTTTTTGTTAAGACTGATAACATGGTTGCATTATTTTTATAAGGACTGTGATCATAGTCGTAGTGTTTTATGAGGACTGCTATCATGGTTGCAGTGCAAATTAGACTAAGAATATCTGAGATTTTTAAAATTGCGACTAGGTCGCAGTGCCAGCTGATAGAGTTCTCTCAGCTGAAGGCTGAGGTGTGTGTGTATGTGTGTATATATATATTTGTACCTCAACCGTCAACGGAAAGAACTCTCTCAGCTGGCAGCGACGTGACTGAATCTCAGCCACAGATTGTCGCAGCGCTATCATGGTCACAGTATTTTTATGACAACTGCTACTATGGTCGTAGAATTTTTGTGAGGACTACTACCATGATAGTAGTTTTTTTGTGACGACTGCGACCATGGTCACAGTTTTTTGTGAAGACTGCTATCTTGTCGCAATATTTTTTTGAGGAATGCTAGTATAGTCGCAGTTCTAATTAGACTGAGAATATCTAAAAAAATTTATGTGCTACTGAAAGAGTTCTCTCAGCTGACTGCTGAGGTACAGATACCTCTCTCTCTCAGTATCTCTCTGTGTGTGTGTGTGTGTGTCTGTAATAGTAATCCGGTGAGAAAGCTAGCTTATGTGAGAAGATGAAAAAGGAGCATGGGAACCGTCAGATCAGTTTCTGGGTGGTTGAGATTAGATTTGGAGAAAATAAAACTAAAACCCATAAAATAAATTAATCAACCCAAAACTAACTTAATCAACCCAAAAACTAATCTCAACCACCCAAAAATAATCTGATGGCTTATGTGCTCTCTTTTCATCTTCTCACTTAAGATAGCTTTCTCATCGGATCGCTAATCTCTCTCTCTCTCTCTCTCTATATATATATATATATATATATATATATATATATATATATATATAGAGAGAGAGAGAGAGAGACAGACAGACAGACTCGTGTCCTTCCAGAAGGACTCGAGCCCGAATCCTTCCCACTCAAATTCAACCCTTCGATATTCGAATCTAAGATCCATTTCGTTGAAGTCGATCTATATTATTTCAAGTATGTATAAACTAAAAATCAAGTGTTTTAAATATTTGCCTGTCCATCAATTGACGCAAAATGGACGACCGAAAGTAATGAGTTGGTTAGATCTATATCTTTAGACATACAAATTTTCGATCCGGTCATTTAATTATGATCTAAACATTTAAAATCCCCTACAAACCAATTTTTTTAGATTTCAAATGTTCTACAACGTTAAACTAGCCAACTAACTATTTAGATCGTCTTTTTTTTCTTACTTGATGCAGGAGACAAAAGTATTTAAAATACTTGATTTTTGATTTATAAATACTAGAACTAATATAGATCATTTAAACGGAATAGGTCTTATATTCAGATGATATATGATTGTATTGGAGTGGAAAGGAAGCAGGCTCCACTCCTTCGGAACTACGCGAGTCTAAGAGATGTGTGTGTGTGTGTGTGTGTGTGTGTGTGTGTGTGTGTGTCTGTGTGTGTGTGTGTGTGTGTCTGGACCTCAGCTGCCAACTGAGAGAATTCTCTCAGCTGGCACTGCTACCTGGTCGCAGTCCTCACAAAAATACGATGAACATGGTAGTAGTCCTCACATAAGTGCGACCATGATAGCAGTCCTCACAAAAATACTGTGATCATGGCAGCGCTACGACCAAGACCTGTGGTTGAGATTCAGCCATGTTGCCGCCAACTCAGAAAGTCTCTCAGCTGGCGGCGGAGGTACATATCTCTCTCTCTGTGTGTAGGCATTTGTACCTCAGCCGCTAGCTCTCTCAGCTGGTACTGCGAATGGTCGCACTCTTAAAAAGTTTCATATATTCTCAGTCTAATTAG
The DNA here is from genome assembly GCA_038442645.1 of Agave tequilana. Lineage (NCBI taxonomy): Eukaryota > Viridiplantae > Streptophyta > Magnoliopsida > Asparagales > Asparagaceae > Agave > Agave tequilana. Next base: position 88,853 of record JAVJIF010011380.1, read on the forward strand.
CACTGCGATTATGGTAACAGTTCTCACAACATTGCGATAATAGCTGCAGTCCTTATAAAAACACTTCAGCCATAGTAGCAGTCCTCGTAAAAATACAGCGACCATAGTAGCGCTGCGATCAGGATCTGTGGCTGAGATTCAGCCACGTCGTCGCCAGCTGAGAGAGTCTCTCAGCTGGCGGCTGAGGGGTGTGTGTGTCTATATATGTGTGTGTGTGTGTGTGTGTATCGAGAGAGAGAGAGAGAGAGAGAGAGAGAGAGAGAGAGAGATAGATTTGTGTCATTTCAGAAGGATTCGAGGCCGAATTCTTTTCACTCACATACAACCCTACGTCATTCAAATACAAGATCCTCTCCATTGAAGTTGATTTTTATTATTTCAAGTATCTATAAGCCAAAAATTAAGTATTTTAAATATTTTTTGCCCATCCATCAAACAATGCAAAATGGACCGCCGAAAGTAGTAAGTTTGTTAGATCTATGTTTTTAGTCATACAAATTCTCGATCTGACCGTTTGGTCATGATCTAAACATTTAAAAACTCCTACAAACCAATTTTTATTAGGTTTCAAATGTTCTATACCATTAAACTAACTCACTATTTAGGCCGTCTGTTTTCCCCTTACTTGATGCATGGGAAAAAATTATTTAAAATAACTATTTTTTGTTTATAGATACTTAAAGTAATATAGATCAACTTCAACGGAGTGGATCTTGTATTCAGATGACATAGGACTGTATTTGAGTGGGAAGAATTCGGTCTCGAATCCTTCTGAAATAACACAACTCTCTCTCTCTCTCTCTATATATATATATATATATATATATATATATATATATATATATATATATATATATATAGGCTTACTGTACCTCAGCCTGCAGGCTGAGAGAGTTTCTCAGCCTGCGGGACGTGGCTGAATGTAGGCCACACATCGGTCGCAGCGTGTGGGCGCCAAAAAAAATCAAAAAATCCCGCCTAAACAATCGTGAATCAAAATGACAAAAATACCCCTTTTAAATGACGACTGCGACTTCTAACATTGAAAAGTAAAAAACATTTCATGGTCGCAGACTTAATACAGAATAAAGAATACCAGACAAAAAATGCTATCGTATAGCAATGCGACCTCCTTCGGTACTGCGACCAAATTCGCAATCTTCTTTCTCATGCCTTATGTAAAAGAAGTAATTAATATTATATCTACCGTGATACAACGCCAGTCTAGAAAAAAAGAGATGCACTAATGTTAATCTTGAGAAAGGAAAGATCTGCACCATACGTAATCTAAAGATATAGGCAAACAATTCTATAAAAAGTTAATTTGTACTTCGGATTCTCCAGCAATAAATCTTCAATTAAATATTTAATTTTTTTACCACTTCCTACCAAACTCAACCCTCACTTGTAACAATTATTATTACTATTCATGTTCTTCCACAATATTGACCTTTATATAATGCTTGTAACTAATATATTACCTCATACCTAAAAATCTATAATTTTGCTCTTCCTTTTCAATTTGATTTCAAAAACTTCCAAAAAAAAATTCATTCTTGAATCATGTCTTCCCCATCTTCTTCCTCTGAACACTTAGATTTCAACTTCAATCGTTCCCCCACCGGTCCTTTGTCTTCAGGATATTCTAGTAAATCTGATACCAGTCTGGACTTCACTCCTTTTGACTATCTCACTACATCAAATAATGTATTAACTGATCCTCCTATTCATGATGATAATGAATTTTTCATGTGGGTTAGTGAAGAAGACATTATTCCTCTGCCACTTGACGGAGACATGCTTGATGAAAGCATGTCCTCTGATGCTGTAGGCTCGCTTCCTAGCAACGGGTCAGACGAAGAGCTTGATAGAGACGATCCATTCTGGGAGTTCATCGGTGAAATAAAAAAACCTCAAAAACAGTAAGATGATGAGGAAATAAGTGATGAAGAGGAAGAGCAGAAGAATGAAGACGATGAATCTGCTTATGATGGTGATAATCACGAGGATTAGGATTTCCTGATCTTCTGATATTCAATTATATTTTGTCTTCTTTTAAAAGCTTTTAATTCTATTTTTTTTATAAGGTCTATTTCTCACTATATTAACTTATAAGCTCTTTTAATTACATATCCAAACTGCGACTGCTGCTCTTAAACACTGCGACCATAGTCGCAATCCTACTACGGATGCAATTTATGGTCGCAGTTAATCATTTCTCAGTTCCCAATGCGACTTTGGTCGCAATAATGTACTATTTTGGAGTTCAAAGTAATTTAAAGTTATAGTGTATTAACTTTTAAACTGTTTTGGATAACTGAACAGTCACCTAGGAAGTATACAATTTTTGAGAAAAGATAGAAAATATATTTGAGAGATATTCACGTGATCCGAGAGCTTAAACCTTTTGGAATTCTGGGATTAAAAATATATAAAGGGTCATGAGCAAAGGATTAAAAAACATACTAAGTTATTTTTGCTCAAACTCGTTACTCTCACTGTTCGGAAAATACATTCAAAAAATGTCTTCACCATCACCACCGTCTTCACGGAAAGAAGCCAATACATTCAAACAATGTCTTCACCATCACCACCGTCTTCACCGGAAAGAAGCCAATCATCAAATGATGATTTTATGTTTAGTTCTGAAACAATGTCTCGCTACGGGTCAGAATCTGAGCTTGATACAGACGACCCTTTCTGAGAGTTCATTGATGAACCAAAACACAAACATGAAGAGGAAGAAAGCGACGATGAGACTGTACCTGAAGAGGAGGAAGAGACAGAAGACGAAAGCATGACTCTTGACGACGAATCTGATTACGATGGTGATGACGACGATTAGAAGTTAAAAAATTGTATTTTGTTTTTCTTTTTAAATATATATAAATCTGTTTTCTAAAGTTAATTGTGTGAATTACATTTTTTACTACTATGTATTGGTTGAAATACTGCAACCATGGACGCAGACTTAATAAATACACTGCGACCTTGGTCGCAGTTGCTAGACTTTAGTCTTAATCAACAACAACACTGCTACCTTGGTCGCAATTTCTGACCGTAGTCTTAATAAAATAAACTGCGACCTTGATCGCAGTTGTTGGTGTTTAGTCTTAATAAAATACACAGCGACCTTGGTCGCAGTTGCTGGTCTTTAATCTTAATCAACAACATCACTGCGACCTTGGTCGCAGTTGGTGGTCTTTATAAATAATCAACAACAACACTGCGACCTTGGTCGTAGTTGATGGCCGCAGTCTTAAAAAAATAATCTGCAATCTTGGTCGCAGTTGCTGGTCTTTAGTCTTAATCAACAACACTGCGACGAGGTGACACGTCACCGCAGCAGTTGCTTAGTCGCAGTTTTTGGTCGCAATGTCGACCATGGTCGCAGTTGTTTCTGTTTGCACTGTAGTCTTATGCGACCTTGGTCGCAGTGTCGTCTCTGGTCCAAGTTGTTTGTTTGCATTGCATGACTGAGACCAAAGGTCGTAGTTTATTAAAAAACAAATATGTTTTTTATTTATGTCCACGCATTTATCTCCAGGCATGTGAAAATGATACAAAACGATCTCTTATACAATAAGATTGAGTGTTACAATATAGCAGTACAAAGAAAACTAAACATCAAAAAGAGCCATTGTTGACTAAGAGCAGTGGTGTTATTGAGGTCTTTTTATTTATGTCCAGGCATTTATCTCCAGGCATGTGAAAATGATACAAAAACGCTCTCTTATACAATAAGATTGAGTGTTACAATATAGCAGTACAAAGAAGATTAAACATCAAAAAGAGCCCTTGTTGAATAAGAGCAGTGGTGTTATTGAGGTCCCCGTGTATTAAAAAACTGTGGACGTCGAGGACCATGACTTCTTCCCTTGTGGACGAACATCGATCAAGTTCACCGGCCAAAAATATTCTCCCAGAGGCCCAGCGAACCTGAAAAAGGACAATCAAGCTCTGGGTCATCTTCGTGCATAGGGTCATCTTCATCCATGGAGGCAGGCCCCTGTTAGAGACTCTGAAGAAGGCGGAAATTCTCAGAGCAATTGCTCTCAAATGAAAACAGTCTAATTATGGGCTGTTAAAGGGAGAGTGTGAGCCCTATTTATAGTCAGCCCATAATAACCATAATTAATGGTTCATTAATCAGAACCGTCGGCCTTAATGGTCTCAATGAAGAGCCGACGCGTGGACAACAGCTTCGGGAAACAACGAATGGTGCGGGTTCGTCAACGTAGACTTGACGTTAAAAAGATCTCATAAAATCTTTATGACAGGTCGCGTCTCACGGAGTGACTCCAAGTCGCATCAGACAACAGACAACTTTTCATTTTTCATTTAGATTCAAAAAAATGACTTAATCCAAAATAACACTTAATAAAACAACAACACGGCGACCTTGGTCGCAGTTGCTGGCGGCAGTCTTAAACCAAAACAGCAGTGTCGACCTTGGTCGCTATGCATGTTAATCTAAAGGAAAACACTTACTTAACGTACTGCGACCAAAGTCGCAGTCCATGTAATGCAACCTTAGATTGCAGTTGCTGGCCATCTTTATCAATAACAACACTGCGACCTTGGTCGCATTTAACCATGTACACTGCGACCAAAGTCTTTGACTAAGGTCGCAGTTTAAATGTACAATGCGACCAAAGACTCTGACTACATTATATATATAAAAAATAAACTATAAAGTAGAATCTTATCGCAGGCTGAAAACATTGATCTGAAAAGATTTTATATTTTCAAAAAAAAATTTATCCCAGGCTGAAAAGGAGAAACTAGATCTTTCAAAAAAGAGTAAAGAAATAAGGCAAAAAGTAATTTATATCCTATAAAGAGCGGCAAAATAAAAGGGGGAAAAAATAATAATAAACAATAAGGAAAAGTTATCATAAGGGGTATTTGGTAATTTAACTTCTCCCTAAAAGCGGGCCGCAAGTCAGTGAGGTGACAAATCGAGCCACGTCACCGCAGGCTGAGAGAGTACTCTCAGCCGCGGGCTGATATACATTTCTCTCTCTCTCTCTCTCTCTCTCTCTCTCTCTCTCTATATATATATATATATATATATATATATATATATATATATATATATATATATATATGCGCGCGCGCGAGAGAGAGGAATGTGTATCTGACTTGGTTGGGGCAATAAAAGGTGAGAGATCTCACAAAGAGATCATGGCATTATTCTTCCACCTCATGCCACGCTCACAGGATTAACCTAAATTCCAAAAGGGGTTGCTTTTTACAGCATCACTCTTGCTTTAAAGATACTAATAATCACAACACTTTGTACCAATTCTTTTCACAGATCACGCACTGCCTGCTTGCTTTTGTGAAAGCCTGCGCATTCGCTAATTCATTGGTGAGGTGTTCATGTCATGCTAGCTAAGTGTCTAGCAATATAACCTTAATTTTAAGGTCTGATGTGATTATTAAACCATTAATTAGATTGGTCTCTGAAAAAAAAAATATATTTATGAATTTGCACGGAAACTGTTATCTAGGTGTGAGTGAATATTTGAGACCCAATTGTCTTTTCCTTTCTTTATTGGTTTTTTTTTTTTTAAACTATATTTTTATTTCTAGCCATGTGTAATATATATTTGTATAAACTTATAAAAGTTCAATACAAATTTTTATTTTTAAAAAGGTATAGAACCTACTGATAAAAAAAGGGTGAACATCAAAGGTGACAACGGGATCAGATGCATATCATATCCAGTAAAGATTCATTTATGATCCATTTTAAAGTTGAATGGTCGACTTGAACATCCAAACCATACCGACTAACAAAGATGAGGTCTAGCAAAAGATTTAAATTTACTTTTTCATTGGATTCAAATTTGATACTCGAATTCAATTTTGAGGACACCTATGGCGTGTGCTCAGTAAAAATCTATTTTTCAATAATTTCTCTAAATATCAACATTTTTTTTTGAAATCTGTCAGCCCCACAATGCGGATAATGAGTGTGACCCTCAGACTAATCTCACGGGTTCCGTAGTCTCTACCCTAGAAGTTTCCTACCACGGAACAGAGTAAATCGCGAGCAGAAACCTGGGGAAGAAATACGTCCGCTAAAGACTTTGAATAAAAGCCACTTAGGGGGTCAACCTAATGACTTGCCACTAGGCCACTTTATAGGACTAAATATTAACATTTTGTATGTTAGTGTGTTGTGCTCAAACAAAGATGGAGTCCAGCCGTGCTCGAATGATAATCCAACAAAGTGATGAGTTAGAAAGTTGAGCTAATCCAAAATTTGTGCACAATTGATGAATAAGACAAATAACATATGTTGGATGTGTTTGAATTGGAGGGAAAACTTGAGTTTCTCTCTTATTTGACTTTGATTTTAGTCTCACATTGGATAGGAGATGGAAGGTTTGATAGTATATATACCAACTCCTCCCATGTCTACTGTTATGAGTATTGGGCCATGGGTCACATCCCCACACGCGCGCGCGCACGCCGAACTGCTCCGGGCCAGGAGCGGGAGCGCGCACGCCCATGACGTGCGGATACGAATACAGTTCGATTCAGGGGCTCTTAAACCTGAAATTTTTATTTAAAATTCTGTTTTGATTTTCCTGGATTTTTTTGTTCGGTTTTAACCTACTCTCCAGATTTACTCGCGAACTGCATGATCGTGTGCAGATTTGGAGCGAGTCTGTTACAACTGCTAAAATCCGAAAATCTATAAATAGATTCTCGCAGTTCAGTCAGTTCACTGCAAAAAAATATTCTACAGAATTCTGTCTCCCTCCTCCAAAATTTTTTCTTACAAAATTCTGTTTCGATTTTTAGTGAATTTTTCGAGGAATTCTATTGCATACGGGCAACGCATTTCCATCTGAGCAGAGGCCTAACTCTTCGTCCGGGGCTGAGTGCTGGTGATCTACCGGGAAATTCTTACCGCTATGAGAGGAGGTCATTTTAAGGTCCGGACGAGAGACCGGCCATCTATCTTTTAGGGCAGTATTTCTGCACGACTGTCACCCCAGGCCAGCAATTTTCTTTCCTTTTAATTCTTTTATCTTACTTGTATTTTTAGGACAATTATTCAAATTGGTTATAAATTTACAGATAAAATTGTTGAACGTTTTAAATAAAAAATAAGAAAATATTGTCTTTTATCCAACAACATGTTGGAGTTTAATTTAAGGTATATATAGCCCAAAACTTTAATTTAAAGTAAGAAAATAACATATTGGAGTTTCGTGTTGGGAGTACGTATCTTCACCTTAAGATCGCTCTGCCAGTTCTTGCATACACTGTAAAATTTATCCATAGAGATAGTCACGACAACTATGCTTCTAAATAATTGTTCTTGAGTTTAACTCTAGTCATTCGTGAAAAAGTATTCCCAAAAAAAATTAGAAATTCCATGATAAATTGACTGCGTGTGCTGGAGAGTTACATATATGAAGATTGGTGCATATATTCTCACTAGCAACAACAAGAAAATAAGAAAACAAATATTTAGTTCTTATGGGGACTCTATTAAAAAAGATCTTCATATTGATAATGCACCTAGAGATATGCTTGATTTATGGGCTCAGCAGAGACACAATCAAGTTAACTCTAAGACTCAAATTGAGTGGGACATCTCAGTGATGGCAGTCTGTTGGACTGTGTGGCAAGAGAGATATAATATAATATTTCCTCATAAATATAAGAGTAATGTTTCTCTGCTTGAAAGCATAAACTATTACATTACTGCACACAGTTCCATCATTGTATCAATAAAACATTTAGAATAATACTTTTACGTTACTATAAAAATTCAAAGCTAGGAGATAAAAAGATTAAAAGAGAAAATTTATATCCTAACAGACTGTTTGTCCTAGTGATCAACCAGAAAATTTTCAGATCTTTGCTCTCTTTGCTGTATTTCCACTCACTTGGGCTCGAGTGCCTAAAGGTGTTCCTCACAAAGCTGAAAAAAGTAGTTCAAATTGTAAACAAAAACAAAGCGAGCATGGCAGTTGATTAAAGGAGCAGGTCCCCGAACTGGAATCATTATAAACACTCCATTTAATAACAAGAGTCAACCGTTCCTGAGGCCTGACCTCAATACAAATATTGACTTGATTTGTCTGCACTCTGTTAAAAAAGACCAAAAGCCAAAAGGTGATGGTGCTTTTTGTTTGCTTTCACTTCACTTTTTTTTTTCTTTTACCTCTTCGCTATTCCACGCTTCAGGCTTAGACCCTCAGTCCCTGCCTGTGGGCTTTTTCACTCTAAAAATTAAGGGAAAACTGTTTTACCCCCTTATAATAGATCCCCGTGCCAAAAACCCTCTGCAGTTTTCTTTGGGGTCAAAAACCTTCCAAATACTAATATTTGTTCAACCACCTCTCTGACTCTATACATTGTAGTCATATGAGTAGGTTGAGGTTAAATATTCAGAATGTCCCTCATTGCAACTATGGTGAGTTGAAACATGCGAGGCGTGCATGTAGAAAAATGTACAAGCTGAGGACTGATCATCTGTAGCATTTAATTTGTCCACTGGTGCAAAAAAGGTACAAGCTCAGAACTGTCTACCTGTAACATCGAATTTCTCGACATGTACTATTGTTACAAGATTTTCTTTAAATAAAGTGTTGAATAATATGAGATTGTGAAACTTGATATTTTAATATCATTTAATGCTAGTATTATTGGCCTTAGAGCTTTAATATACTTATTTTACGAGAAATTATCTATTTTTTCTTATGAAATATTTAATTAGCAAAATAAGAATAAGAAATTTTTTGAATTAGTTTTTTTCCTTCAAAAAAACAGAAGGCGTTGAAGACAATTTTCCTCTAATTGATTTGGGACTTTTGAGAAGAGAAGTGAACCTTTAAATCATCTTGTAGCTACTCTTGATTCATAGCTTAAACTCGTGATGTTGGTCCTAATATTTGTATTCATTTGTTTTAGACACACATGAATAACTCAAAATTAGACATTACAGTTTTGTACTGGCACCAACATGTTTGGATCTTTAACGCAACAGTATTTCTTTTTCTAATCTATCTTTCTAAATGTGCGCTGAATGAGATTCGAACCTAGATTACTTTATATCATATCATTAAAATTCTAAAGTTGGAGCAAAGACTTTAGTACAAGAAGGATTGAGAAAAAGATATCAACTTGCACAATTTAGATCTGATCCAAATAGACCTCAACAAGGAAAAACAAGTTAGAATATAAATATATACCCAATCAAGAGAAATGTAAAAGATAAGAAGAAAACTTAATAGAAGAAACCAATTGTTTTCTGCCGTTCTTATTAATGTTTTCTTATTTTTTTTTCTTTATTAAATAAAAAAATTGTGATTTGTAACAGAAGCGATTTCAACTTTAAGCTTAAAGCATCTCCAACTGGGTTGTATTTCTTCATTTTGTAGCGCGGTGGAGCTCCAACCGAGCTCCAATTGGAGCTGTAATTTAGAGGCAGCTTCCAAGTTGCTGCAAATTTAGAGGCTTTCCTCCAAATATGGAGGGGCCTCCAAATCACTATTCACCAAACTTCTATACCATTTTACCTTTTAACAACATATCCACTTTAATTTATACCACTTGTATCTTTTTTAATTAATATACCAGTTACTTAAAATCAATACAAATTTAACTCAATACTTCCTTGTTCATCACTCGAGAACAGGGTCCCAGTTCGGTCTTCAGCACAAGGAGAGCTGAATTTGAGCCCATTTCATCCATGTTTGGATCTATCAAATTGAAATCGCGATTATTGTAAGTGTCACTGTAATACAAGTAATTTCTTTACATTGAAAAAAGAGATCTAGTATTCAAATCCTACTTGTAACTAACTAAACTTATTCTCCGAAAGAGTAAAAAATACATCTTCGATAGGTGGGCAACTTCAACTCTCGACTAAAGAATTACATTGCAGGAAGGTGAGAAAAGTCCTCTATTAGTATTCTTAAGCTTTGAAATATGATCGTTTAAAACTATGATCATATTCAAGTACTTAATTACAAACTTTATCCCAAGTAGTTGATCTATCTATCAAGTAATTATAATGAGAAGTCAATTACCATTATACTCTGATACGAGGAAAGTCACAAAAGAATAGTTGCATCAAGTACATGATAAGTTGAATTCATGGGCAGGTGGGTCTATGCCAGACTATGGATGAGGCAAGATGAGATGGAAGGGGGAGGAGTCAAGATGATGTTTGGAAGGGGATTTTGTACAAGGAGAAAATATTTCGTAATGCATACATACTATTTGAGATATTCAATTCTCAAAAGACAACATATGTATGTGAAGACAAAGGTGTGACAAAGTGTTAAATATCATTGCCTCTCAAAGTGATCCTTCTTTAATTATTGCACTCATTTGCGTCTATTTTTCAACGCTTCTGATTTTGACTCGATTTGAGTTTTCTAGTGAGAGTTACAACTGAAATACCACATACCGTTAGAAATTTCAGACTACGGTCTCTTCTTTCGGTCGGAATATTTTGACGAAACAAACAATTATGCTTGTCTCAAAGTCATTAATCTCCAAGTATATATTGGAAACATGATTACAAGCATTAGCATCAACCACCCAACCTCTCTCATGCAATTAGGCCAAGGAGCAACATGGGGCTGGCTAGTGGATGAAGGGGGTTTCCCTTCTCTCTTTCTCCCTTCCCTTTCCAACTCCTCTCAAGGTGGTTAAGCCCCTTTGGAAAGAGGAGAGAGACCAGGCCATGTGCTCCCATCACCCACACTCATAGTGGTGGATCATCTCACATGAAAGACAAAAGAGAATGGAACAAAAAGCAATAGGGGAGGAAAGGGGCATTGGATAAGAGTGGCAGCATGTCACACTGAAAAGCTAGCTACTCAACTCATGGAAGTTTTTGTTACAAGAAAAGGGTCTTTCATTTACCCAACACAAGCACAAAAGCTAGAACAAGCCAAGGTGTCATACAAGGGAAAGATCCAAGTTTCCTTTTTTGTGTTTTATTTCAAAAAACTTCTCTTTAAGTAAAGCTGACCTAAGAGAACCATTCAAGGAGGTAGTAGATGTGGGGGGGTCCTTCCTTCCAGCTAAACAAAAGCTTAATTGGCAGGTGGGCTTCACTTTTCTGCTTTTTGATAAAGGGCCTTGTGAGACCATAAAGGAGCTTCTTCAAACAGGCCATGTGATGCCTGCCTTGTTAGAATGCCATAGTCAAAACAATGGAATCTTTGGCATGAGAGAGACCTTCACCTTTCTCTTTTCCAAAAGACTTCCCCACTTTGAGTCACTATATGCTAAATAATCCATAACCCCTCGCACAATCTCTCAAGAAAACACAAGGTTGAGCATAACCGCAACAAACTCTATTCATGATTGTTTCTCGTCTTAGCAGCGATACTCGGACACATAGTCTACAAACTCAGATTTCTTTTTTCCTTCTAATTAACTCAACCGGCGACGGGAATCACTGATGACCTCCGGAGAGTGAACCCGTGGCCTCTCTAAGGCCACATCGGGAGAGAAAAAAATATCCGCGAGGCGGTGTTTAAACCGATGACCGTGGAGAGCACTGTGCTCTAACTGACCCATGCCAATGCGCTGGACAACCGCGCGGGATGTTTACAAACCCAGATGGCAAGTCGTGGCAATCACAAATAAATAGAAATCGGAGAGAAAAAAAAGAGAGAGAAATTATTTGCTTTATTCCTCTCTTAGTTAATCATAATAAGGAATCTACAGACGATCAAAAATCTACATAGTGATTGGAGTAGCGCTACGTGAGAAACACCTCACTTCTGATGATTGATGGCAGTCCTATTTGAAGGCCACTGAAGCATCACCTTTTGTCCCATCTGCATGGCTCAACCTTATTCTCTCCCTTGGGAAAGGGATATTTGAAGATGCATGCAGCTAGAAGGAACAAATACCAACAGTACAGTGAATAACGAGCGAGTAGGTGGGACAATAGCAATCCTGTTCCCTGTGAACAGTGCCTGTTGTGGCGTTTTGATTTTGGGTTATTGTGTTTTCATTGCAAGTTGTAGCCATGTTAGCAATGTTGACAAACATTGTGGTCATTCGCTGTTGTTACGCAGGCTTGTTCTGGAGCTTGCTTCTGGATGGGCCGATTTTTTGCTTCAGGGTATTATGATGTTTTTTTTTTTTTTTTTTTAAATTTTTTTTTAATTTTTATTTTGGTTGTTCTTATGTTCCTTCTCTTTCTGCACTTGTGCACATATAAGTGCCCGTGAACATTTTAGATCAAATCATAATCAAGTTACCATACATGTCTTATTACAGATCATCAACAACTAGCAAATTTCAAAAATTTCATTGGACTCACCCAATTCAAGTGAATACATTTTTCGGAGCCTGCTTCTATTTTATTTTTTTTTTAAAATTTCTTTCTTTTACCTCCTTTACCAAGAAAAAAACATGCATAAACAATCATTTGTTCGTCGCGTCCCAAAAAAGAGAATGAGATGCAAACGGGCCCAAGTGCACACGTTGCATTGCCATAGCCACCGCACGGGCTCAGGCCTGCTGCTCTTAGTGAAGCTAGATCGCTTATTATCATTTACTATCCTCAGAATATGATTTGCTCTCCAGAAGTCCCCGATTTGAATGCCCGAGAGCCATATTACACGCGCCCGCGCATATTGAGCATTACCAAAATCCATATGCAAAGTATACCGAAGTGAGCACTTGTCTTAGCTAATAACTACAAATTGCATATGATTTTGTAAACAGAAAATTGCTATAATGCTCTATGCTCGCACTCTGGTTCATTCTGATTGTGACCGGATCAATCAAAACAGTCGAGAGGCTGTAATAATATCACAACAGCACTATAAACTTCTCTAGAGACAAACTTAAAGTATATTTATAATCCACGCTGCTCATTTTGATTTTGATTTACACATCACAAAATATGTGGACAAAAAAAAATATGTAAAATAACGTTCATCAAGATGACCCTTGCGCTACATTGAACAACTGTTCATGATGCACCAATGGATTGCAAAAACACATAATTTTGAGTCCACATATGTTCCATGACGTTTAGATCGAGGCGAGAGGACTATGAAGAAATCCCATAAAACCCTACCTGAAAATGCTTAAAATCACGAAGAGACAATGCACAATATTTGACCTAACTGGAATTAGCAACCAATGGTGGCTCCAGTGATGATACCTTGCAGACTCTTCATTTGTATGAACTTGCAAGCAAGAGTCGATCAAACCAAACACCTACCTTATAACATAAATAGCAAACAATCATCTTTTCGGCTGAAATGAGGTTCAATCCAAATGTCACACACACAAGATCACGAATGATCTTTTGCTTACCAATTTCAGTTCCATAAACTGACCTGAACCCAACTGGCTTATAACATCTGCAGAACCAGAACCCGTTAATCGATGACTTCAGAAAGCAATCAGATCCAATACGCAATAGACTAGGATCATCAAGAAAAGGATACTCAAAATCAAAAGTACAAGATGCATCATCAAAACACTAACAGCAAGCAGCAAAGAGAGAGCAGGAGCTAGAACTGGCTTAATCGATCAGCATATATGCATAGTAAAACATGCAACACTTTGGAAAGATTCAAGGAGACCGCAGGAGCCACAAAACAAGTAAAGCAATAACATCAGCAATGCAATTTGAACACAAGGTCTAAGAAGGCCTGTGTATACTGAACACAAGGTCTAAGAAGGCCCATAAATAAAACCCTAATTAGAGAACTGATGCAATCGGGAAGCATCGCTATTAAATTCTTGTTGAAACCTAAAATCTCTAATAAAGAGGGGTGACAGGTGATGACATTATGACGAGATTTGCTGAAGGAGAATCCAGTTTTTCTCAAGATGAGATCTAAGTGGAGAAACCATATGTGAAATGTGCTCTACATATAAATGTTTGAAGTGTCCAACACACTAAATAATATAAATGATACTTAAATTGCATGTCACTAACCTAAAATCCTATTATCAACAAAATCATAACTTCAACGTACAGCCTCCAATTCACAAGATGTCTTCCCATTAATAGTTTCATAAAAAACACGAGAAAACTACCCGATTAGCTCCTCAAATTTTCCAGCTAAGCGACCAAGAACAGCTAGGCAGCAAGTGATCTACTGTGGTGAATCTTATGAAGAATATATGGCATATTCCAATCATTTCTCCGAGCAAAATTAAGAATCTTGGCTCATTCAAGGAAATGCATAAACCAATATATCATGCATGGTTTATTCTTCACCCAGACGCTCTAGGAATACGGTATATGAATGCTGTCAACTTTAGGCAATAACGAAGCAATTCCAGTAGCAATTCAACCTAATGTGCAGACACTACAACGCTCACTTAGGTGGATCACACAAACTTCCGAAACCATACAAAAGATGGAAAACTGATCATGAGGCTCCTATGATTCTCTCTAACCTTCCAAAGGAATGAGTTCTTCCTTTATGAAGCATGCACAACAAAACCTTTAAACAACGCAAATCATATATAGTTGATGATTACTATTAACAAGCAAGAGGAAAAAGCCTGTGTACCAGGGCAGGTTTCAGCACTCTGAAAGTAGACCCAGCCGCTCACTTAGACCCGCCGTCTTCCAGTAGGTGGCAATCACCAGCAGCATAACCTTGGTGTTGATATGTTATTGACTTATTATTAATACTTTTCCCAAGGATTAACAAAGCTAGAACAAAAATATGCTACCACTAAGCAAACAAATTCACTTTCTAGTGAGTCAGTGATGATATTCATCCCAGTCCAAATTTCCTTGTGCATAGTAAATTCCTCAAAAACAACAAATGATAAGATTTTACTCTACTACAACTCAATTGTATCTCCATTGCATCAGTCATCTACTATATGCACTACTAAAATCTGCCGATTCATCTCCATCAATTCATGGAACCATCCACAGACATTCCCTAGCGTGGACCAGGGTTATGAAGCCTTCAGATTCACAACATTTAATAAATTTTTGTTGCCAGATGTTCATTGCTGATCCTTGATTTTCAGTATATGTGTCCGGATCGTGTTGTATCCATATCACACATCTGTGTTGGTGCAACATAGAAACAAAAGGCAGTAACAATAAGAGTGGATGGAGGGGTGCGAAGACAAGGCAGATGAAAGATAAAAAGAAAAACTCCTCTGCTTGGTCAAGGGTAATGCTATCATGGCCTTCTAGAAGATAGGCAAAAGAAATAAAACAAATCACCTAATTCTAAGCTGCTCCACTATTAAAGAGTGACATGTCTAAAAGACTGACCTAATTTCATGTACATTTTACTAAGGCAGCAATGACAGGATGTTCTGATACATGCAAACTTGCGAGGTGTGCATAAGAGTTGACAAGATGACAGACCAAATTTCTTTAACCTAGTAACTGAGGAACAGAGGAAAAATGCATAGGGCCTTATTAATCAAATAAAGAAAGAGGCACTAAAATATATACAAATATACATATAAAAGTAATTCCCTGTACGCTCGGGTAACACAAGAAAGATGAGTTGCCACTATTTGATATACAAACTAATACATAACACGAATAGATGCTTATGACATCCATTAAAACTTATAGGGGGCAGATGGAGCTTGCCCACAAGAAATGAAAACCGGATATCCCGAAGCGCAAAAAATGCAAAAAGGTGAATCTAGGAGAAAACATCAAGCAGACTGAACTTTTGAAACAGTGATACAAGCTGGGCATTAAATCTTAAGTGTTATGCATGATTAAAAAAAAGTATAGAATCTACATTCAAATATATTCCACTCCTCAAATTCATTAAAGAATGGGCTAAACTGAACATATATATGTCACGAATGCCATGAGACACAAAAAATTTAGATCAAAGCATTGCTGCACAAATCAACCAGATAGCTGCCTATGCCCTTAGCATAAGATTTGGGATAACTCTCTCAAGAAACTCCAAATACCAAAAGCACCAGAGAGGACCATCAAGGTGGTTTGACAGAAGAAGGTTAAAAAAAATTAAAATATGAAGCAAAGCAAAGGAGAAAACAAAAGGTAAGAAAATGATGAAACAAGAAGAAAAGAAAACAAATAAAAAGGAAAAAGGAAAATAAATAGTTTGTATTTGTGACATGCACAAATACAGATATGGTTGTTGTTGAAGTGAGAATGTTAGATGGATGAGGATTGAGGGCCAGTTATGCCAAAAAATAGGGGGAAATGAGTACATCCATAAGCAGTTAGAGGTAGCTCGAATCAATGATAAAATGGGAGAGAAGCAATGGTGAAGGTTTATGCATAAGCAACAGAGACTAATAAGTAGCCAATTGATCATAGTACAAGGTGTAGAACTAGGAACGTGGATAGGGGCAGTTTAAAAAGGATTGTTGTTAATTTAATAAAGGATATGACCCTGTAAGCTGAATGGAGAAAAAGTGTTCGTTAAGTCCGCTCCAAATATTTTGGACAAAGGCTTATCACGGATACTTCACATGACATTAGCTAGCTTGATGTCTCCGGGTGCACGAGCTACCGTGCGCCCAACCTCCCCCCATGTGCTTGCCCACGCATTACTCACCCATGCGTGCACACACACCCCCCACACGTGCACAATGCTAGCTTCATGATTCCATTTTATTTAAAAGAGTTCAGATCAATATGTCAATTTTAAATTTCTATTTATCTAGAACTCTCCCAACTACAATTGCTTTGTGTCTCTCTCAAGATACATGGATCCATCCATTGCACCCATTTACACGGGTACAGCTTTATTTACCTCAAAATAGACATAAGGTGATGTGTGTAAGTGCTCACTTTAGCACATAATAATATATTTTTAAGTATTGTATTACTTCTTTTGCCTCGTTTGGTCCTTTAATACAAGTAATAGTCTAAATTATATAGTTAGGAATGGTAAGAACAATAACTCACCTTCTGAGCAGTGTCCTTGTCCCTATGTCTACACAGGAAAATAACCATCCAGCTACAATGATAGTGTGTTTTTGCCTGTATGGCACAATATTCCTATCGTGAACCCGTGTGTGGTGTCACACACGCGCGCGCGCATGTTGTGTATACTTTCACACACGTGTCTACACATGTTGTGTATACTTACAATTTTCTGTGTGCTGGTGTGTTGCATCCATGTCTGTGTTTGTGCTACGTAAGTTTGAGCCCACATCTGAGCTGTCTACTTTGGTAACCTAGGCAGCAGGGAAAGTAAGCTAGCAAAAATGGAAACTGTACTTAGAAAAGAGTAAATATCAAAACCTCCCCCCTCTCCCCACAACCCACCCAAATAAATTAATTAATTAAAATTAAAAAAGGGCGCATGCATGGAAGAAGATCATAATTAAAGTTGACAACCGTCCGGTATTGTTGAAGTAATCAAAGGGAAAAGGTTGTGTGTTTAGCCCATCCATGTGCAATGCTGGTTGGGCTATCATGTGACATGGTTTTTTCGTATGACCAGAATGCTAGCTTCTCCCTAAACAAGATGGTCTATTAATCACATAACGAATACTAGATGGCTTTTCATTACCTCAAGGGGGCTCCCCGAAATTTACCCTATATGATAAGAGGGGGGAAAGATAAAAGTCCAATGATAAAGTTAGCCTGCCTCTGATTATGGTGTGGCAGCTTGCGCGCGCGCACACACACACACAACACCACTACAAATACGGGATACAAGCACGACAATAAAGGGTAATCAAATCCTAGAAAAATCATATACAAATCTGTCATGGATACAACAATAATAAAATTATACATGTCTACGTGTTAATACCATATTTGTAGCCTGAATTTGTAACGCTAGAACAGTTAAAAAGAACACATAGCAAAGATATATGTTCAATTTCATATAAATCAATAGTTATGTGGCCAATCACATTCCTCAATGAGAATTTCTCATTAAGAAGCTGGATAGAGCATATAAATATAACACACCCATAAGTCGAATAGAATTGTGAGCCTATCATCCATCAATTTGATTTTTAACTTCGTACTTCTTAGTCTCAAAATACATCCGTCTTATGGCATTGGATATGTCTACAATACATTGAAAATTTTAGGATATGAGATGCATCTGTCAAGTAAAGGCATACTGGCATGTATAGATATGTGTCACATATGGGTATGTCAGCTTCGTGGAAATATCCATGCAACATAGTCTCCCATGATACTGGGGATTAGATTACGCCCTAAACAGTAAAAACATAGCTAGTAAAACAGTACGGCTGCACCTTCAAAAAAGCCCTAATAGAGAGATTATGTACCATGAGAGAATATCAAGCCCTAAAATCCCATAACTATCTATATATACTTCTTCAAACTTCCAATTTCTTTGCCTAGACAACCCTGATATCTTATTTAAATACCATGTTCTGATCCTCATAAACCTTCACTGAGATGCATCTCCTTTTAAATACCGTAATTTTTTTACATACTATTCATGTCAATGACAACATGAATACACTTGGTCAAACATCAAAAAAGAGCATGTAAACACCAAAGAAATGATCAGTCAAGAACTCTAGCTAAAGTATCCTAGCTTACATGACGGTAAAATGAAAGCATAAAACTTACTCTAATAAGGATCCTATCCAGTTCTCCATTTGTTTTTTGCTTATTTTGTCTGTGGCAACAATTAACTAGACTAGATAAAGGAAAAAGTTTAAAAATGAAAAGGATCCAAGAAACGAAAGTGAATCTCATTGGCAACTTGCTTATTTTATACCTATGAGCTGAATGTTATTTCGTATAGAAAACCTTTTAAGCTTACATGATAATATATATTCTTTCCTTTTCCAAGGAAATTTGGAGATGCTCCTAGGTTGCCTAAGCTTAACTGCATGATTAGACCAGGTAAGCCCACCTTCAAGCCAACCACACTTGGAATATTTAGGCCCTCTCTGCTTACACCTACCTCAAGGTCCTCAACTAGGAATCTGGCACCAACTTGCAGTCGATTGCTATGAGAACAGTAATAAAATGTTGGACTTACTTGTGTGGAGCTTCCGCAGCTATGAGTTATGGCCCATAACCAACCCTATCTTGATGTAGAAAGAAAAGTCAGGGGATAGTGTTGATGACGGTGGCTATGAGAACCAATATATACGAGCATCTATGAGATACTTCTCAAAGAAGATGAATTTTTTTTAGAAAAAAAATGAAGACATGATGATGGCTTAAGCATTTCTTCATAAACACAGTTTAAAAATTTACTCCAGCATTTGATATTTTTGCAGGAAATATAGTATAAGATGGAATTAAATAATTGAATGCCATTTAGTGGATGCAAACAAATGCAGTTGTATTAAAATTAAAAGTAATTGCAATATGTTGTCCACGAAAAATAGCTCCATCATATAACAGAAAACTAGTGCATGGCAAAGGTAGATGTTGTCGTTTTTTTACAGAAAAATAGAATATAAATGACTCTTCCAGTGGTGAATATGAAACTCACTATCCATAGTGACTTTTGCAAGTAGTTTATACAAGACAACCATAATAAACCTTCTCAAAGAGCACACAAGAACAACAGTTAATAGTAGTAATGAAACCAAAATGAGGAAAATTTTCAATCCATTAATTGACGAGCAATCTAAATTAGCCAGCATAGTTCTCCCATTAACTGCAGGTTTGTAAATAGTAAACAAGAAACATCACCGTCCATTACCCAGAATGTCTGAACTTCAAAAAGCATGTAAATATGACTAGATGAAAATTAAACAGCTACAACTACTCGATAGTTCCTCAGCAGCAGGGCCACATGTACATACACATGAAGAACAGACCCAGTTGCAGGGGCCGCCGTCCTAACAGATCCAGATAGAGAGATTGTTACATCATTTACCTGATAGTCACAAACTTGTTGGTTCCATGCTTTGCCCAGAAAGTTTTCAAGTTGATTGGATTGGAAAGATTATGCCCCTCTCCCGCGAGCTTCTCCAGTACCTTCTTGAAGGCGCCTTGGCTCATCTTCCGCCCTGCAATCCGAGCACCCCTTCTCTTGGTGCTCATTGGAAGCGGATACATAGAAATGCTGGTAGTGCAACAAGCTGATTGCCACCCTCCAACTCCCCATCTATAACACTGCTGCGGATTCCCAGTGCAAGAACACACTGGAGTAGGGATCCCCGACAGGTCTAAATCTATCCCGTTAATCACCAAACCAGTACTCTTCTTCCCAGCCTTACCTTTAGATAAGGCACCATTATTTGGATCATCTCTTGCCTGATTATTAACCTTTCTAGGCTTCTTTGTTTTGGAGCCTTAATGGGGCGTCCCTGGGACCTCTTCTTCAAAGGAGCAACATTAAGAGCATTAGAAACATCAATCTGAGGGATCTTCTCTTCTTTGGGGGGGTTGGGCGGCTGGAGCATTTGAATGGTATGTGCTCCAGAAGTATCTGGGATGACACCATAACCTTGGTGGTTCATTGGAAGAACGTGAACAATTTTGCTATTATCCCTGTTGTGGTGGATCCAGCCATCTCTAACAAAGTCCATTGGGACAGATGGCTCTGGCACTCCGCAGTCTCGATGGAGAAACCCCCCATTGGAGAGGAGGGGCTTGGTGTCACGCTCTGCTGCCACATTGGACATGAGCCGCAACCCTAAGCTTCCCTTCAAGGGCTGTTCAAAGTAGCCCCAGCTTCGCATGTTCAATCCTCCGTCATCGTCCATATAAGCGAAATGAGAAGAATAGCAGTCACTTTGAATGAAATGGCCAATATGTCTTGTATTTTCAACAATTCAGATCAACCCATCTAAAGCATTTCTAAGCTTTCACTGTTCCTAGAAAACCCATATATTCATAGTTATGATTCAAATGGAAAGTAAGCTGATGGAATAGGTAAGTACTGAAAAAGAGTGCATTTTAACAGAAATGCTAGTCTTAATACAAAAATATAGTGAATCCCTGCTCCAGAAGTCCAACATATGCTAAAAGATTGGGGGGGGGGGGGGGGGGGGGGAACAAAGTCGTTGAGATTAGCTAAAAAAGATTTATTTCATTTACCATTCCAACCAAAATATTTACTAACTTTGCTCCTCCTAACATTTATTGAAAATCCATGGTCAGTTGACCAGTAACTCAGACATCAACTACCAAATCAAGGAGCACAAGAGGCGAGGCAGTAAGGTACCATAAAAAGACAATCTTAAACTTTAGCCAAAAAATAGAAATTGCAAGTAGTTTAAGCGAACAGACAAAAGTTGTAACGTTGAACTGATTTTAATCAACCCATCGGCCAATTTCACCACTGATAGAACCCCCACCGTGCCAGATGAATCCCATAAAAGAATTTTGGAAATTAGAAAAATTAGAAAAATTGCCGGAAATTTTGTGAAAATCAGCCCAAAACGGAATTTTTCACATATTTCAAGTAACCCATTAACAATAGCATAGCCCTCTCAACACTCCACGAAATCCAATTTGACTGATTGGATCAGAATTAAAGGAAAAAAGACCAAATTGGTGAACCAAATGGAACATTCACAATAAAACCTACAAAAAAATCAGAAGAAATAACAAAACTGGGCAGAAACGACGAAAGATCAAACTTTTGCCACCACATTTCGTCCATCTCGATCTCCCAGCCCAACCCATTTCTCCAATTGAACCAAAATCTAAAGCAGAGGGAGCAAATCAAACACTCAAAAAATAGGAGAAAACACAAAAAAACTGAGCATTTTCTACGAAACCCTAATTTCCAGAGTTGGGGGAAAGACCGTGCAATCCAGAAACTCCCTCATAATCTACATTTCGACATGCGGGTGGAGAGGTTGCAGCTCTCAGGGTTCCAAAATGGAATCTTTAGAAACAAGACGAAACATTTGGGGAAAATCAAATCGAACAAGAAATTTTTAAAAAAATAGAACTCTCGTATTACTTTTTTCCCTAATGAAGTTAAAAAAGGGAGAAGGTGAAGAGGACAACGAGGCGAAGACTTACTTTGAGAGAGAGCTGTCTCTCTAGGGTTCTTTGCGACGGTGTGATGGAGAGAGAAAAGAGAGAGGGGAGAGACAGGAAAAAAAAGGGCGAGATAGATTTTTTTTTTCCATTTATAGGTGAGATCTTAATATATGCAAATATTTCCCATAGTTTATAAAGTTTTAAGCATAGAAATATTCAATTTCTATTTTTTCATTTATGAGAGGCGGTTCAAAAGGGAAACAAAGGGAGAGGGGCCTCTGCTTTTTTTTTTTGGCAACCCACCGCACTTGGTTATCTATTTCTTTAAGCATGAGACATGGATTATCTTATCACATTTATTATTTGATTTATTTTATTTATTTATTTATTTACTTACTTTAGGCCTTGGAGTAATAAGGCGTTGGGTTAGATACTGGAGAATTGGTCACGTGCACCATTTGCATCATTTTTTCTTTTCTTTTTTGAGAATATATGTTTCCGCTTGCATGCAAGCAATATTTGAACCGAAAATCTCTTATTTATTTAAAAAAATTATTATTGTAACACTTACTTACCTCTTACTTTTAAGATTTGAAATTTTTATGCAGTTCAAAGAGCTATTGTTTGTCTCTGCATTTGTATTTTATGTTAATATTATTCAATTGAGTTAGATTATAAAATAAACATTTATTTTTTTATTCAACTCTACACTGTTCAAATCTCATGTTCTGCTATTCAAATGTAAGACTTACTTGTTGAAATCGATCTACATTGTTTGAAGCTTCTAAAAATAAAAAATCATGTCATTGAATATATTTGCTTAGCCATCAAAGGGGCACAAAATGGACGGTCGAATGTAGCGTATTGCTTAGATCTATATCTTTAAACATATAAATTTTTGATCCGATCATTTCATCATGATCTAAATATTTAAAAAACCCTCACACATTAGTTTTAGTTAGATTTTAAAATATTCTACACCATTTAACTTCACTCACTACTTCGGCCGTCCGTTTTGTGCCAACTGTTGGCCCGGAGGCCTTCCTCTCTAGTTTTGATGATGATTAACTCATGTAGTTATGTTTACTAATAATCTTGTGCTTTAATTTCAGATCATGTAACAAGATATTAGTTGGTGTTTGCTTCAAAAAGAGGAGTTTGGAAGCTTTCACATGGTGATTCCAGTGCCCGAGCATCAAGATCATATCTTTGCACTCGGTGGATCACGTTTGGGATCGATTCGGCTTGAAGATGGAAGATCATCAAGAAGACTTAGGTATCCTAATTTAGTTAGTGTGTTTTAGATCCATTTGTAAAGCTTAGTATAGTTGATATGCTCAAGTGCACAACACACACGTTTTATGATTTTTCGGTTTTTAGTTTAACCGATATTTGTTTTCATGAATAGATTGATCAAAACAAGTTTAATTGGTTTATGTATAGTAGATTCATTCTATACATGCATGCTTAACTTTTAAACAAACTTATTTTGACTTTCCTATTCATGTATTGAAAAAGTCAAGTTTGATAAAATACAAGTTTTGGTTTTGATAAAATTTGCAAGACACAAAAATGATTCCTAATGTTTAATATTGTCTTGAAATTTTTATCACATGTTTGTGTTTCAATATAAAATGTTAAAACAATTTTTATGGTATTTTTAGAAGTGATAAAAGAATTTTTAACATTTTTTCTGACCCAGAAACAGTGGCTGACAGGCCAGGTCGGCCGACCGCACGGTCGACCGACGTGCACAGAGCTGTGCACGTCTGGCAGCACAGTGGGCCGGCCGACCGACCGGTCGACCGGACCAGAGAGCACTGCTCTCTGTATCTGGGCGGCCGACCGGGCGGTCGACCGGTTGCTCTAACAGTCATATTTTTGACCGTTGGCGGTCGACCGGCCGGTCGACCGCCAGCCTGTCAGGCTGCCAGATCAGCCTAACGGCTAGTTTTCTGTTTGGCCTATATAAACCCCATTTCTTGGGGATTTTGGCTAAGGTTTTTAACAAGAAAAATTCCCAGTTTCTCTAGAGTTAAAAGAAGTTTTCAAAGAGTTTTAAAGCTTAAAAGATTTCATCTTTATTGTTTTTCAAGGGTTTTGGAAAATCAAAGAAAACTAGGTTTTTGGGATTTTGTTTTGGATTTTCATTTCTATCATCTACAAGAGATTTCCCAAGTAGTTTTCTTTGTGATTTGCTTTCCAAAAAACACCTTGATTTCCACTTGAGCTATATCTTCTATCCTATTCTATTAGGATCTTGTTTAGTGAAAAAGAGATAGTTTGTGGTCTTTGTAACCACTTGCTGTAAACCCTCCTTGTATTGTGTATCCCACTTTGGTAGAGGTTGATCGGAGTGGTATTGGTTTGTATCCCTCTTCGGTAGAGGTGATTGAGATTGTTGTTGGCTACGGGCCTTATCCCTTTTCGGTAGAGGTGGATTTGTGGTTGTATTGCCTCGGTGGCATTGTAAGGTTGAGAGAGGAGTTCGGTACTCCTTAGTGGATTAGAAATCCTTCTCGGTGAAGGCGAGGACGTAGAGCTAGGGGCTCGAACCTCGGAACATATCTTTGTGTTTGTGTTTGATCCATTGTCTCTCTAACTCTCTCTTATATTGTGCAAAGCATCATTCATTCATTCATATCTTATTGCTTGCATTTGTGTCTTGCATTATTTCACATTGTTCATCTTTATATGCTTGGCTTGTTTGTGTGTGCCTCACTTGTACTTAACCACAAGAGCTTCATATAGCACCTCAACCCATATCTAGGGGAATCAAGAGGAGTTAGTCCAGAGCCATTCACGGGAAATTCGGCTACACTTGGTGGTTGTATTAAGTGTGTTTGCAAATTTGTTTTTAGCTTCCGCATTTAGTTTCTAGATTAGCATTATCACCTATTCACCCCCCCTCTAGGTGATTTACAATTGGTATCAGAGCCTACGCTCCTGATACTTTAGGCTTAACATCCTAGGAGTGAGATCCTTGTTTGCTAATTTACATTTGCATTTGTTTGTTTGCACACATATAGTTTGGACCCATGGACTTCATGACCCCACCTATGTTTGACCCTTCCAACATTGTTGTTTGGAAGAATAGGATGTCCATCTATTTACAAACCCTAGGATATAAGGTTCATCTTGCCATTATCAAGGAATCCTATCTTAGTGATAGCAAGCATATAGGGGCCAATGCACAAGCCCTTGAGGCCATTAGAAGCACACTTTTTAAAGATTATCTTATGCTTGTTTCTAATCTTGATTCCGCCTTTGCAGTGTGGAACAAGTTGACAACCACAACCACCTCCGAGCTTCAAATGTCAATCCAACAAGAGGAGGAATCTAGTGGAGATGAATCCGAGCCACAACAATGCTATACGGTCCAAGGGAATGACTCCCTTGAGGTACACTCGGAAACCCACTTAGATGATGATGATGATGTTAGTTCTTCAAATGATTACGTTGATGCCCATGCTTTAAATGAAGAACTTTCAATAGTTTGTGAAAAATTAATTGAAAAATATAAGGTTTTGAAAAAGAAAAGTCTAGGAATTGAAAAAGAAAATAAAAGTTTGCATTCTAGACTTGACAAGGTTTTGCAAGAGAATGTTGAGGTCTATAATGAAAGGGATTCATTGAGATCTCAACTAGACCTTGCACTAAAAGAAAATGAGTTTTTGAAATCTAAAAATGATTGTGATGATGTGTTGAAGAAAAATGAGTTTTTATCTTCAAAAGTTGATGTCGTTTTAAAGAGAATGTTGCTTTGAAAAATAAAATTATTTCTATTTCAAATGATTTAAATGTTGTTTAAAGAAAAATGAAGTTTTACAAAATAAGATTGATGCACATGTTTGCCATGCTAGGGTAGTATCTCAAACTTCACCTATTGCATGTTCCACTTCTTCTTTGATTGATAATGATATAAATTAATAAGAAGAAAATGGATTGTTTAGGCTCCACTATGAGCCAATGTGCCATGAACCATGCACGCTTGGAATCCTTGGTTCGAAAGAAATAAGTTCCATCTATTATGCATGCACACCCTTCACGGCATACACATGCTCCTCACGGACACCATCATCACTTGTATGCTCATGTGTACGCTTGTACACATTGTGGACGTAAGGCTACCTTGCTAAATTTTACTTTGATCGTATACATGATTGTAATTTAGCAAATAAATTTATTTGGGTTAGGAATGATACTAACCCCCATGGACCCAAAAAGTTATGGGTACCAAAGACCACCCCTCTTGTTTATAATGTAGGTGTGGGCTCTCACATGACGTGAGAGTAGCGGTACCTTGGAGTGGATGCGTTCCGAATTTCATGGAAATCATTGGATGCATCACTTTCAAGGAAGGTTTGGTGGGAAGACCACTTTGGTTTGGAGAACTAGAGAGGTGCCTTCATAGGTTTTGGTATCAAATCTCTAACTCCTTATTTATAATTATGCATGCTTTTCATGTTTTGTTGTTTATATGATCATTATGAAAATGCCATGATTATTAGACTCTTGACATACATATATAGTATTTGAGACACCAATGTTTATATGGACCCATATTTAGTGTTCTCACTTTTGTTTAGCTATCATGTACATCATGAATCTAATACATGTGTATTTGACATAACAATCATATGAGTTTTTGTTTTAATGCTTCATGTGTTGATTACATGTTTAGATGTAAGTTTTCATTAAAACTTAGTATATACTTGTACATATAGTGGGCACAAATAAATCTATATATATTTGAGTTTGAATGCTTATTTGAACCCATTAGATGTGCTAGTATAGTCTAGTTTTGATGATCCATGCATTTTAAACTTGTATTCCCATTTTGGTTTTGTTTTATGATCATGTGTTTCATTTCATGTATATGTCTATTTTGCCAAATTATCGTTTATACATATACATCCTTTGAGCCACGTGCCTTCATGCATATTTCTTTGTGGACTCGTTGTGTTTGGATATGTATGTATACTTTAGTTTGTATAGGACATACATATACCTTGAATATTAAATAGTTTTGATGATTTTCATGTTTTCTTATTTCAAGGAATATTGAGCTTATTGTCCATCTTTCATGATTATGATCTTCACATTTATTTGTACACTCACATTATTGTTTACTCATGTGTTTGTTTTCATGAGTCATATTTATGCTTCATTGGCTTAGAGTGTTGATTATCATGTGGATTTCATGTTTCATGAAAAAATAATTTTTTTATTCCTTACTTGAAGGATTTCGTACCAGTTAACAAGATTTCCATTTAACTAGTTCGTATTCTTCATTATGGTAGAATTTTCAAACATACTTCAATTTTTAAACCTATTTTTTTGAAAACCCCTACCTTCTATGGGCGGTTGGTTGGAGACCATGCCTTGTGTATGCTTTACATTGAAAATCTTTTAAACATAAGCATGTGTTGGGTGGTTGGTTATATGAGTTATACTTTGATATTATTGTTGTTTCAAATGGTATCATTGGATTCTTTCAATTGTATCAATTTTGATATTTCTTGTATACTCATATATGTTTGCATGTATGTATGCTTTCAATTCCAATAGTATCAATTTTGATTGGTATTAAACTTTTCATACATATATATGTTTTATTTGTGCTTATTATATCCCTATATCTTTAAGCACAAAATCTTGTTTATGCTAAGCTTGAGTTTCAATTTTGTTTCAATTGATTCAATTTATTTCAAGTCTACGCATTGTTTTTGTTGGTATTTCATAAAGGGGGAGAAAATTCGATTTTCATATTTCAATTGGTATTTGTATTTCCACTCCCTTGCTTTGTGATAGAAAATAAAATTTTTTTGATATCATATACTTAAAAAGAAAAATATTTTTTTTGATATCAAGATGTTTATTTGAAGGTTTTAAATTGGAATCTCAAAATTTTTTATTTATATTGCATATATGCAAGGAGAGCTTAACATCTCTTCTACATATAGATTCATGATGAGTGTATCTTGTATTGAAGATGTAACAACCAAATTTTTACTAATTAAATTTTTATTATTTTATTCTGAATCTCTCCTCATCCTAATTATAAAGAATTATTGTTAAATGATTTATCTAAAGTAGTACCCTCAATTTTACAATAACAACAATTTAAGCCTATTTAGGTGACCCACTTCCCCTTTCTTATTTAAATTATGGTGATTGAGGATATATGGCATGAGGGTATAAGTACATGTGTGTATGTACCAATTAGTGGCATTAATAAGGGTGAGAGTTGGCATGAATTGTAACCTAACCCTTTTCTCTTAATCAAATCATGTTATTACCTAAGTTTAGGATTAGGGGTAGGTATGCATGCTTGGGGGGGAATCAAGGGCTAGGATTGCATTGAGGAATGTGAGTCCAAGTGGCAACTAGAGAGAGACCTCCCCCACCTTGTAAATTGCACCAATTGTAGGGTTGATACCCATTTTACCCTCATCTTCATCCTCCATCAGATCTGCAAATTTCTCTCCTCTCCAAAATAGAGAACTTGGAACCCTAATCAATTCCTTCTCTTCTCAAAAAAAAATTTCTGAAAGTAGAACACCATCTCTAGATCAACCCTAATCCCTCACCACTCATCTTCCACCCTAGATCGAAGCTGCACGCGGGGGGGGGGGGGGGGGGGGGGGGCGAGGGGGGGGGAGAAGGACAGCGCGCGCACGCAGCACAGCAGCAGCAGCACGCCGCGCGTGCTGCTGGCTGGCGCGGACGCGCGGCCAGAGAGTGGAGGCGCGCGCGAGGAAGGGGGAGGCCGGATCTTGGAAGGGGGCTTGGGGTGATTTGGGGGGAGCCTACCATTACTACCAAGGGATTTTTAGAAACCAAACTTGCATTTTCAGATCTGAATTCAAGGCAAGAAAGGGTTTTTGTGAAGAAGGAAATCTAAAGAATTAGTGTAGAAGCCTATCTACACAAAGTGAGTAAACCTAAACTATTAGGGTAATTTACATCAAATTTAGAGGAGTAGAAAATTTTAATCATGCATAGATGACCCACAAGGGTGTTTAATTCGCTGTTTTATGATTATTGGTAAGCTAAATGAGACCTAGTTGGGTATTACATAGTTGTTATTTCTCTAAATTATCATGTGATGAAATGCATGTGTGAGATATGTGTTCTAACTTACTAATCATGCCTAAGTGAGACAATTTAGTATAAAAATTCGCTGTTTTGTGATTATTATTAAGCTAAATGAGACCTAATTGGACATTACATAGTTTTTACCTTCTAAATTATCATGTGATGAAATGCATGTGTAAGATATGTGTTTTAACTTACTAATTATACCTAGTGGCGGAATGCATGTGTAAGACATACGCTTTAACTTACCAATCATGCTTAGATGAGTCAATTTAGTATGATAATTCGCTGTTTTTCTTTATTAATATCGTGATAGTCAACTTGATATGTACGTTGCATAATCGTTATCCCTCTTAGATAGAAATGATAGGATGCATGTGTGAGGTGTATGATCCATACCAATATCACTCCATGAATGACAAGCTATTGACATCAAGTCTTACAATTATGTCTACTCAAATGTAAGGGGGAAGACCCCTCCTTACACTATGGCGTTGTGATAGGTATCAACAAGTATAGGGGAATAATGCATGTTTTCATGTAGGGTTGAATGTGTCATGTCATGACTTTACCACGATATTGGGAAACCACCAAGCACATGTTTTCTTCCCTCTTGTTACGCATCAATTGTGTGTATGACGTGTAAGTTAGTCTTTAAATTTCTTGCTAAGAGCATAATGACTTAAACTATATATGCATGCATTTATGCTTCAAGGAGGAAGGGGCC
This sequence comes from Agave tequilana, assembly GCA_038442645.1. Taxonomy (NCBI): domain Eukaryota; kingdom Viridiplantae; phylum Streptophyta; class Magnoliopsida; order Asparagales; family Asparagaceae; genus Agave; species Agave tequilana. The sequence goes on from JAVJIF010011380.1 coordinate 118,579, forward strand.
GGGCGGGAGCCGGTAGGAGGGGGAAGACGGGGACTTGATATATAAGTGCGAGTATATAAAAGGAGGAAGGGACCGGGCGGGAGCCGTAGGAGGAGGAAGACGGGGAATTTATACATTATATATATACATGATCGATAAAAGGAGGAAGGGGCCGGGCGAGAGCCGGTAGGAGGAGGAAGACGGGGAATTTCATTTAAATTGAATGGCATGTAAAAGCAAACTGTCAAGTCTTATCCCATATTGGTAATATTTGTATTAACGTAGAATGTCACACTAAGTAAATAGCGAACCGGGTTGATGTGGAAGGACAAGTCCACAATAATTTACGCGCATATTCATGTAAGTAACTCACTATGTGTTATGGCATAGAGGAATGTAACTCTTGGTAGTGGAGACATGTGGACCACAAATGTATGGGGCCTAGAACAAGTAAGTTAAGTTGGAGGATTTTATCGTCTCATGGGCTTAGTTGTAAACTACCTCTTTTAGAATGCTTGGTTTATGAAATTACTGTATCAACACCCTTGGCATGGTTTACTCATTGAGCTGTCGAGCTCATTTTATTTTCTTTCCATCTTTTCAGGTTTGGATAAGGGTAAAAGACCACTCTAGCCGGAAGGATTAAGTTATGGAATGTATGGCATATTATCGTATCATTTTGATTGACTCTTGTTATATAAATATGTATGTATAGGCTCTACTTAAGACTTTTTCTTGTGGATAAGTCATGTTGTGGTGCACTCCGTGTATAATTGTCCTTGTGGTGTTTTGAAACTAGGGGCTTATATGTGTTGTAATATTTGGAACCATGGACTCCGTTTATATATAATGTTCAGGAACTTTGAATGACGACTATGCATGGGAATGTTATGTTGGGAATTAAATTCTTGTGGTTACATGATGATAAGATACATCTAAGAAGGAGGATGCAAGCTTATGATATATGTATATAGTTGGGACAGATGTATTGTTCCATAATAAGTAGGCCGTGTGGGCCTAAATCTTTGATGGGAATAAGTAGGCCTTGGAGCCGAAATTGTTATTTTATGTATGTGGGAAGAGGTAAAATTTTAGGGAAGATGCTGCCGAAATTTTTACCTTTATGGAGAATTGGGGATAATTATGTGTTGCAGGATTAATCTTGTCTATTAGAAGCTGGGACCGTTACAGTTGGTATCAGAGCGTGGTTTTGGTAAGGTTAGCCTAGATAGATGTAGCATGCGGGACTGATTATGTAATCATGTGAAATTTGTAAGTATGCTTGGGTAAGTTAGACAGGGGTATTGGGGAGATAGTAGAATCTTAGGGTATTTGACCCTGAAATGTATGATATTTAACTGATCTCTACATTTGAATTTGGGTACCCGCATACCTTAGTTCAAATGGATCCTGCGAAGGGTGCGAGCCCTTTGTACGGAATTCCAGTGGTATGGGACACTGAAAAAGAGAGAGCAATCAAAATATCACACAAGTCGGGGTTAAACCTATTGGAAGGACAGTCGTACCCAATGGAAATTTATGAAAGATAGGTATGATTAAAGAAGTGATGATTTTTTTAACATGTCTTGTTATATATGCATGCAACTTATTATTTTGGAAGAATTGGAAGACAAATCGTCTAATGTAAATCTCCTACTTCTACAGATGGGAGATTCTGAGATGACAGGATCATCATCCGATGGTTCGGGGTCGGAAAGTCTAAGTTGGATGGCGGATCACATGGATTGGGATTTCGAATCCGATGAGACTGATCCAGCTATCATTTTTAAAGGCCCCCCCAGACAGTAAGGATACAGAGGTTCGCATGAGACAGGATGATACGGATGAAATCAGTGAGGCGGAGAGTGCCATAGGAAATATACCAACAACTGTGGACCTGGGAGTCTTGCCCAACGATGAGATGAATCCTGAAGGAAGGATTTTTTTGGAGATATTTGGTGGGACTCCAGCTGGGCAGAAGACATGGATCTTTACGATGACCATGAGTATTGGAGATGTGAAGATGATGCTGTCCTGGAGGAAGAAGAAGAGGATCCTGAGGAAGTAAATCCTGAAGAGGAAGAGGACCCTGAGGAAGTAGACCCAGAAGAAGAAGATCTGAGGAAGTAAACCCAGAAGAAGAAGACCCAGAAGAAAAAGAGGACTTTGAGGGAGATGATTCTGTAGGGGACGACAGGGAGGAAAGCTTCTCGGGTTCCAATATAACCCTTGATAGAGGTCTAGGTGGGTGGCATTTTTTTTTTTTGAGAAAGAATGTTGACTCATATAAGTGGCTTATTTTTTTTTTTGGGTGAAAAAGTGGTTGTCAATAGCAATGTGTGTGAACGATGTATCTCCTTATGTCTGCACTTGTATGTTTTGTAAGAATGTAGTCATTCTAATGTAAATATTGTTATGAAAACATTTTGTGGATAAATGAAATTAGTATTTTGTTTTTGGAGCTATTCTACTTGTTGTTATTTGGTTGCCGTTGATTAAGTTTGACTATTCTTTTAGGTATAAATGGACTTAAATTTTTCTCCACCCGATGCCAACTCGAAAGGCGACGTCCCATTGCACAGCGCAATCGGGAGCGTCCATCCCCCGGCAAGTCTTGAGTTCATAAGTGATCAATCTAATGCCAATCAGAGAGTTTCAGATAGAATACCGGATTGGCTGGTACAGCTGGCAAATGTTAATAACCCTCGTAGAGCCCTTGAGCAATTCCAAAAGTTAAATCCACCAGCTTTTAAAGGAGGGGTTGATCCGATACAAGCTGAAGAATGGCTCCGTCAGATCGAGAAGATACTTGACGTTATGGAATGTACTGAAAACCAGCGGGTATCTTTTGCCTCCTTTATGTTCCAAGGAAAGGCTGAGCGTTGGTGGGAGATGATTAAAGGAGGGGCTAAGACCTTGGGGAGGGAGATCTCTTGGAACTTTTTAGTTAAAAAGTTCAATGAAAAATACATACGGGAGTGGTGAAGGACAAACTTGCAATGGAATTTCAAGACCTAAAGCAGGATCAATTGACGGTGAGCCAGTATGAAGCTAAATTTACTCAACTGTCTAGATATGCTGAGAAACTGGTGTCTGAAGAGGAGGATAGGACAAAAAGATTTGTTAGGGGCTTGAAGCCTGAAATCAGGAGTGAACTGATCCCTTTCCAACTACAAGTTTATATTCAAGCTGTGGAGAAGGCACTGGAAATTGAAAGGGACATGCAGGAAAGTCAGGAGGTAAGGACCAGGGAACTGCCTTTCATAAAGCGCCCCGGTATACTAATGCGCCGAGCTTTGGAACTCATCCCATGAGGTCCGACAGAGGTACCAGATCTTCCTTTATGCCCGCCCGGGGGACCAGGGTGAACTCATGGCCCAAGAATAGGGATTGCCCCATTCGGCGTTACCAATGTCCTCTCAACGCTCCAGCTTTGCGGGAAACCAGTGGTGTCTAAGGTGTAATCGAAGTCACACTGGCAGTTGTTCCGTCGGTAAACAATACTTTGTCTGTGGCAGGATGGGTCATATGAGGAGAGATTGCCCAACCTTACACGGATATCTAGGAGCTAGTAGGGGAACAGGAAGACCGACCATGGGTATCGCCCCATCAGCAGGAGGACAAGCTACCGCTTTTTGGCAACCTTTCAACAGGACTCGCTCAGCCATGACTCAAGCATCAGTACAACAACCCAGAGCTCAAGGAAGAATGAACGCAATCACTCCGCAGGAGGCTCGAGCATCCAATGCAGTGGTGGAAGGTACCGTCTGTGTATCCGAAAATATTGCTCGAGTATTATTTGATCCCGATGCTACCCACTCATTTATTTCTTCATCATTTGTTGCAATAATTAACAAGGAATCCGAACCTTTGAATTATCAATTAGTGGTGTCAACCCTATAGGCGCAAGAGTGACCACTAGCGAATACTATAAGGGATGTGAAATCATCATAGGAGAAATGAAAACACAAGCAGACCTAATTAAGTTAGGAGAGATGGAATTTGACATCATCCTAGGAATGGATTGGTTGTCAACATATCGGGCTCATGTAGACTGTCACCAGAAGAGAATAATTTTTAAGTTAGAGGGAGCTCCAGAAAGAGTTTACGAAGGGGTAAAGAATAAAATTTGCACTCCAGTCATTTCTGCCCTAAAGGCCACTAAGTTATTGAGGCGAGGGTGTCAAGGATTTCTAGCAACCCTTATTGGTGAGAAAGACATGATGATAAAAATTGGAAATATCGAGGTTGTAAGAGAATATCCTGATGTTTTTTCCGGAGGATCTACCTGGCTTACCCCCAGATAGGGAAGTAGAATTTTCCATCAATCTTCTACTAGGGACAAGTCCCATATCCAAGGCACCCTATAGAATGTCGCCCGCAGAAATGAAAGAATTGAAGGACCAGCTGCAAGAGTTACTAAGCCTCAGGTTTATTCGGCCGAGTGCATCACCTTGGGGTGCTCCCGTATTATTTGTTAAGAAGAAGGATGGGAGCATGAGGCTGTGCATAGATTATCGCGAACTGAATAAGGTCACTATCAAGAACCGATATCCACTGCCGAGGATTGATGACCTTTTTGATCAACTTCAGGGCGCCAGCATATTTTCCAAGATAGATTTAAGATCAGGATACCATCAATTAAAGATTAAGCCGGATGATGTTTCTAAGACGGCCTTTCGGACCAGATATGGCCACTATGAGTTTTTAGTGATGCCATTTGGCTTGACCAATGCTCCAGCAGTATTTATGGACTTGATGAATAGAATTTTCCAGCCATACCTAGATCAATTCGTGGTGGTGTTTATTGATGACATACTAATCTATTTCAAAAGCAAAGAAGATCATGAAAAAACACTTAAGGATAGTATTACAATTATTGAGAGAGAAGCAACTTATGCAAAGCTTAAGAAGTGTGAGTTCTGGCTGAATAAAGTTGGATACTTAGGTCACATCATAGATAAGGAAGGAATATCAGTGGATCCTGCGAAGATCGAGGTGATTAAGGAGTGGCCTCGACCTACCAATGTCACGGAGGTGCGAAGCTTCCTAGGATTGGACGGTATTACCGGAGAATTGTAGAAGGATTCTCCAAGATAGCTGCATCCTTATCCCAGTTAACCAAGAAAGGCCTCAAATTCTATTGGGGAGATGATCAGGAGAAAAGCTTTCAAGAATTAAAGGATAAGCTAACATCGGCTCCAATCTTAGCCATGCCCATTGGAACCGAAGATTATGTTGTATTCAGTGATGCGTCGAAGTCAGGACTGGGGGTGTATTGATGCAGCATGGGAGAGTTATTGCTTATGCTTCTAGACAACTAAGGAACCATGAGAGAAATTACCCAACCCATGACCTCGAGCTAGCTGCAGTCATTTTTGCCTTAAAAATTTGGCGACACTACCTTTATGGAGTATCATGTGATATATATACAGATCATAAGAGCCTAAAATATATCTTTACCCAAAAGGAATTGAATATGCGTCAAAGAAGATGGTTGGAGTTGATGAAGGATTATAATTTGGACATTCATTATCACCCTGGGAAGGCCAATGTGGTGGCTGACGCTCTGAGTAGGAAGTCTGGAGGATCCTTAGCTGTATTGTTAACCCAGCAATCGGACTTGTTAAGGGAGATGGAGAGAATGCAACTTGAAATTCAAATAAGAGGACCACGGTATGGAATGAACCAGATAAATCAAGTTAGCATTGGCTTCGACCTCTATGAAGAAATCAAGGAAGCACAAAAGAGGGATGATCAGGCAGCTAAAAATTTGAAAGGGTGCAAAGAGGTGAAACTCAAGATTTTACCATTGCTAGGGACTTGCTAAGAAGGGGAAGCCGAATATATATACCTCCAGATTTTAACCTCAAGGAGCGAATTTTAACTGAAGCCCATTGCACCCCTTATACCGCACATCTTGGAGCAACCAAGATGTATCAGGATCTACGGACAAATTTTGGTGGGAAGGAATGAAAAAGGACATAGCTAATTTTGTGCAGAGAGTTTGATATGCCAACAAGTTAAGGCTGAACACAAGAAGCCTTCGGGGCTCCTCATGCCTTTGCAAATCCCTGAATGGAAGTGGAGCAACATTACTATGGATTTTGTGACAGGGCTCCCTAGATCCCCTCAAGGATATGATGCCATATGGTGATAGTCTACCGACTCATAAAGTCCGCTCATTTCCTACCCATCCGAATAAACTATTCGATGGATAGGTTAGCCCAGATCTACCTCCGAGAGATAATCAGAATTCATGGAGTTCCTGAGACAATTGTGTCAGATCGAGACCCTCGGTTCCAGTCAAGGCTGTGGATCAGTCTATCCCAAGCTATGGGCACTAAACTGCACCCAAGTACAGCTGCGCATCCGCAAACTGACGGGCAGTCAGAAAGAACTATTCAAATATTGGAGGATATGCTGAGAGCATGTGTGTTGGATTTCGGAGGCAATTGGGATAGATACCTACCATTAGTGGAGTTTACATATAACAATAGTCATCAATCCACTATTGGGATGCCGCCATTTGAAGCCTTGTACGGTAGGAAGTGTAGATCTCCAATTTGTTGGAAAAGATGGGAGACCGAACATGTTTGGAACTGATATAGTACAAGAAACAACAGAGAAAATCCGGATAATAAGGAAGAGAATGAGAGCGGCCCAAAGTAGACAGAAGACATATGCAGATCGGCGCCGGAGACCCTTGGAGTTTGCAGAGGGTGACAAAGTTTTCTTGAAGATATCACCCATGAAAGAATAATACGGGTTGGCAAACGGAATAAGTTAGACCCCGTTATATTGGGCCCTTTGAAATATTAGAAAGAATTGGACCTCTGGCCTACCGGTTAGCCTTACCACCAGAGATTGAGAAAATACATAACGTATTTCATGTGTCACAATTAAGAAAATACATACCAGATCCGAACCATGTCCTTAAATACTCACCACTGTAACTCCAAGAGGACTTATCACATACGGTGGAGCCGGTTCAAATTCTAGACCGTAAGGAGAAACAACTGCGAAGCAAAGCAATCCCTTTAGTAAAAGTATTATGGAGAAGTAAAGAGATCGAAGAAACTACCTGGGAACCAGAAGAAGAGATGAAGCAAACCTACCCACAACTTTTCCAAGGTACGTCGGGCTTCGGGGTCGAAGCTCCCTTTTTAGGAGGGTAGAAATGTAACAACCAAATTTTTACTAATTAAATTTTTATTATTTTATTCTGAATCTCTCCTCATCCTAATTATAAAGAATTATTGTTAAATGATTTATCTAAAGTAGTACCCTCAATTTTACAATAACAACAATTTAAGCCTATTTAGGTGACCCACTTCCCCTTTCTTATTTAAATTATGGTGATTGAGGATATATGGCATGAGGGTATAAGTACATGTGTGTATGTACCAATTAGTGGCATTAATAAGGGTGAGAGTTGGAATGAATTGTAACCTAACCCTTTCTCTTAATCAAATCATGTTATACCCTAAGTTTAGGATTAGGGGTAAGTATGCATGCTTGGGGGGAATCAAGGGCTAGGATTGCATTGAGGAATGTGAGTCCAAGTGGCAACTAGAGAGAGACCTCCCCCACCTTGTAAATTGCACCAATTGTAGGGTTGACTACCCATTTTACCCTCATCTTCATCCTCCATCAGATCTGCAAATTTCTCTCCTCTCCAAAATAGAGAACTTGGAACCCTAATCAATTCCCTTCTCTTCTCAAAAAAAATTTCTGAAAGTAGAACACCATCTCTAGATCAACCCTAATCCCTCACCACTCATCTTCCACCCTAGATCGAAGCTCCGGGGGGGGGGGGGGGGGGAAGAAGGATCGCGCGCGCACGCAGCACAGCAGCAGCAGCACGCCGCGCGTGCTGCTGGCTGGCCGCGGACGCGCGGCCGGAGAGTGGAGGCGCGCGCGGAGGAAGGGGGAGGCCGGATCTTGGAAGGGGGCTTGGGGGTGATTTGGGGGGAGCCTACCATTACTACCAAGGGATTTTTAGAAGCCAAACTTGCATTTCAGATCTGAATTCAAGGCAAGAAAGGGGTTTTTGTGAAGAAGGAAATCCAAAGAATTAGTGTAGAAGCCTATCTACACAAAGTGAGTAAACCTAACTATTAGGGTAATTTTACATCAAATTTAGAGGAGTAGAAAATTTTTAATCATGCATAGATGACCCACAAGGGTGTTTAATTCGCTGTTTTATGATTATTGGTAAGCTAAATGAGACCTAGTTGGGTATTACATAGTTGTTATTTCTCTAAATTATCATGTGATGAAATGCATGTGTGAGATATGTGTTCTAACTTACTAATCATGCCTAAGTGAGACAATTTAGTATAAAAATTCGCTGTTTTGTGATTATTATTAAGCTAAATGAGACCTAATTGGACATTACATAGTTTTTACCTCTCTAAATTATCATGTGATGAAATCATGTGTAAGATATGTGTTTTAACTTACTAATTATACCTAGTGGCGGAATGCATGTGTAAGACATACGCTTTAACTTACTAATCATGCTTAGATGAGTCAATTTAGTATGATAATTCGCTGTTTTTCTTTATTAATACGTGATAGTCAACTTGATATGTCGTTGCATAATCGTTATCCCTCTTAGATAGAATGATAGGATGCATGTGTGAGGTGTATGATCCATACCAATATCACTCCATGAATGACAAGCTATTGACATCAAGTCTTACAATTATGTCTACTCAAATGTAAGGGGGAAGACCCCTCCTTACACTATGGCGTTGTGATAGGTATCAACAAGTATAGGGGAATAATGCATGTTTTCATGTAGGTTGAATGTGTCATGTCATGACTTTACCACGATATTGGGAAACCACCAAGCACATGTTTTCTCCCTCTTGTTACGCATCAATTGTGTGTATGACGTGTAAGTTAGTCTTTAAATTTCTTGCTAAGAGCATAATGACTTAAACTATATATGCATGCATTTATGCTTCAAGGAGGAAGGGGCGGGCGGGAGCCGGTAGGAGGGGGAAGACGGGGACTTGATATATAAGTGCGAGTATATAAAAGGAGGAAGGGACGGGCGGGAGCCGGTAGGAGGGGGAAGACGGGAAATTTATACATTATATATATATACATGATCGATAAAAGGAGGAAGGGGCCGGGCGGGAGCCGGTAGGAGGAGGAAGACGGGGAATTTCATTTAAATTGAATGGCATGTAAAAGCAAACTGTCAAGTCTTATCCCATATTGGTAATATTTGTATTAACCTAGAATGTCACACTAAGTAAATAGCGAACCGTGTTGATGTGGAAGGACAAGTCCACAATAATTTACGCGCATATTCATGTAAGTAACTCACTATGTGTTATGGCATAGAGGAATGTAACTCTTGATAGTGGAGACATGTGGACCACAAATGTATGGGGCGTAGAACAAGTAAGTTAAGTTGGAGGATTTTATCGTCTCATGAGCTTAGTTGTAAACTACCTCTTTTAGAATGCTTGGTTTATGAAATTACTGTATCAACACCCTTTGGCATGGTTTACTCATTGAGCTGTCGAGCTCATTTTATTTTCTTTCCATCTTTTCAGATTTGGATAAGGGTAAAGGACCACTCTAGCTGGAAGGATTAAGTTATGGAATGTATGGCATATTATCGTATCATTTTGATTGACTCTTGTTATATAAATATGTATGTATAGGCTCTACTTAAGACTTTTCTTGTGGATAAGTCATGTTGTGGTGCACTCCGTGTATAATTGTCCTTGTGGTGTTTTGAAACTAGGGGCTTATATGTGTTGTAATATTTTGGAACCATGGACTCCGTTTATATATAATGTTTAGGAACTTTGAATGACGACTATGCATGGGAATCTTATGCTGGGAATTAAATTCTTGTGGTTACATGATGATAAGATACATCTAAGAAGGAGGATGCAAGCTTATGATATATGTATATAGTTGGGACAGATGTATTGTGCCATGATAAGTAGGCCGTGTGGGCCGAAATCTTTGATGGGAATAAGTAGGCCTTGGAGCCGAAATTGTTATTTTATGTATGTGGGAAGAGGTAAATTTTAGGGAAGATGCTGCCGAAATTTTACCTTTATGGAGAATTGGGGATAGTTATGTGTTGCAGGATTAATCTTGTCTATTAGAAGCTGGGACCGTTACAGAAGAGCTTGACATCTCTTCTTTATGTGGTACACGTGTGTAGGGGGAGCTTCACATCTCCTCTTATGCATTACATAGTGTACGTTATGTGAATTAGGGATTGTCATCTCTCCTTCATGTAATGTATCTATGTAGGGAAGTTTCACATCTTCCTCTTCATGAATGTATATCGCATATACCATTTGTTGATTGATTTATATTTACTTTAAATTAGTATCAAGATGCTACTTGACATATTTTTAATTGATATCTTAATTGATTGTCACCCCTATTTGGTTTTGTTTTGTTTTAGACAAAAAGGGGAGAACATTGTCTTTATTCACCCCTTATTGATGATTGTTTTTTTGTATTAAAAAGGGGAGAAGATTTTGTTTTGTTTTGATTTTACCCCTTTGTTGATGATTGACAAAAAGGGGGAGAAAGATTTTTGAGTTGATCAAGTTTATATATGCATATTTATGTTTTGCATATATTAAGTTAATTTGTGTTTATTTTAATTGGTATCTAGAGCATGTTTTGTTTTGAACATTTCATTGATATCTAGAGCTTTTTATTGTTTATGCATGATTATATATTGTCATTCATTGCATATTTATTGTTATTTGTTTATGCATGAGTTAAGGGGGAGCTTCTTTAAAGCTTAACTTTAATCCATGCATATATAACTCCATGAGTTTTTCATCATCAAAAAAGGGGGAGATTGTTGGCCCAGAGGCCTTCCTCTCTAGTTTTGATGATGATTAACTCATGTAGTTATGTTTACTAATAATCTTGTGATTTTAGTTTCAGATCATGTAACAAGATATTATTGGTTGGTTTGCTTCAAAAAGAGGAGTTTGGAAGCTTTCACATGGTGATTCCAGTGCACGAGCATCAAGATCATACCTTGCACTCGGTGGATCACGTTTGGGATCGAGTCGGCTGAAGATGGAAGATCATCAAGAAGACTTAGGTATCCTAGTTTAGTTTAGTGTGTTTTAGATCCATTTGTAAAGCTTAGTATAGTTGATATGCTCAAGTGCACAACACACACGTTTTATGGTTTTTCAGTTTTTAGTTTAACCGATATTTGTTTTCATGAATAGATTGATCAAAACAAGTTTAATTGGTTTATGTATAGTAGATTCATTCTATACATGCATGCTTAACTTTTAAACAAACTTATTTTGACTTTCCTATTCATGTATTGAAAAAGTCAAGTTTGATAAAATACAAGTTTTGGTTTTGATAAAATTTGCAAGACACAAAATGATTCCTAATGTTTAATATTGTCTTGAAATTTTATCACATGTTTGTGTTTCAATATAAATGTTTAAAACAATTTTTATGGTATTTTTAGAAGAGATAAAAGAATTTTTAACATGTTTTTCTGACCCAGAATAGTGGCTGACAGGCCAGGTCGGCCGACCGCACGGTCGACCGCACCAAGGGCCGGTCGACCGTACGGTCGACCGACGTGCACAGAGCTGTGCACGTCTGGCAGCACAATGGGCCGGCCGACCGACCGGTCGACCGGACCAGAGAGCTCTGCTCTCTGTATCTGGGCGGTCGACCGGGTTGCTCTAACGGTAATATTTTTGACCGTTGGCGGTCGACCGGCCGGTCGACCGCAAGCCTGTCAGGCTGCCAGATCAGCCTAACGGCTAGTTTTCTGTTTGGCCTATATAAACCCCATTTCTTGGGGATTTTGGCTAAGGTTTTTAACAAGAAAAATTCCCAGTTTCTCCAGAGTTTAAAAGAAGTTTCAAAGAGTTTTAAAGCTTAAAAGATTTCATCTTTATTGTTTTTCAAGGGTTTGAAAAATCAAAGAAAACTAGGTTTTTGGGATTTTGTTTTGGATTTTTATTTCTATCATCTACAAGAGATTTCCCAAGTAGTTTTTCTTTGTGATTTGCTTTCCAAAAATACCTTGATTTCCACTTGAGCTATATCTTTTATCCTATTCTATTAGGATCTTGTTTAGTGGAAAAAGAGATAGTTTGTGGTCTTTGTAACCACTTGTTGTAAACCCTCCTTGTATTTGTGTATCTCTCTGGTGTAGAGGTTGATCAGAGTGGTATTGGTTGTATCCCTCTTCGGTAGAGGTGATTGAGATTGTTTGTTGGCTACGGGCCTTATCCCTCTTCGGTAGAGGTGGATTTGTGGTTGTATTGCCTCGGTGGCATTGTAAGGTTGAGAGAGGAGTTCGGTACTCCTTTAGTGGATTAGAATCCTTCTCGGTGAAGGCGGGGACGTAGAGCTAGGGGCTCGAACCTCGGAACATATCTTTGTGTTTGCGTTTGATCCATTGTCTCTCTAACTCTCTCTCTCTTTATATGTGCAAAGCATCATTCATTCACTCATATCTTATTGCTTGCATTTGTGCCTTGCATTATTTCACATTGTTCATCCTTATATGCTTGGCTTGTTTGTGTGTGCCTCACTTGTACTTAACCACAAGAGCTTCATATAGCACCTCAACCCATATCTAGGGGAATCAGAGGAGTTAGTCCAGAGCCCTTCACGGGGAATTCGGGTACACTTGGTGGTTGTATTAAGTGTGTTTGCAAATTTGTTTTTAACTTCCGCATTTAGTTTCTAGATTAGCATTATCACCTATTCACCCCCCTCTAGGTGATTTACAATTGGTATCAGAGCCTACGCTCCTGATACTTTAGGCTTAACATCCTAGGAGTGAGATCCCTTGTTTGCTAATTTACATTTGCATTTGTTTGTTTGCACACATATAGTTGGACCCATGGACTTCATGACCCCACTTATGTTTGACCCTTCCAACATTGTTGTTTGGAAGACTAGGATGTCCATCTATTTACAAACCCTAGGATATAAGGTTCATCTTGCCATTACCAAGGAATCCTACCTTAGTGATAGCAAGCATATAGGGGCCAATGCACAAGCCCTTGAGGCCATTAGAAGCACACTTTCTAAAGATTATCTTATGCTTATTTCTAATCTTGATTCCGCCTTTGCAGTGTGGAGCAAGTTGACAACCACAAACACCTCCGAGCTTCAAATGCCAATCCAACAAGAGGAGGAATCTAGTGGAGATGAATCCGAGCACAAACAATGCTATACGGTCCAAGGGAATGACTCCCTTGAGGTACACTCGGCAACCCACTTAGATGATGATGATGTTAGTTCTTCAAATGATTATGTGATGCCCATGCTTTAAATGAAGAACTTTCAATAGTTTGTGAAAATTAATTGAAAAATATAAGTTTTGAAAAAGAAAAGTTTAGGAATTGAAAAAGAAAATAAAAGTTTGCATTCTAGACTTGACAAGGTTTTGTAAGAGAAGGTTGAGGTCTATAATGAAAGAGATTCATTGAGATCTCAACTAGACCTTGCACTAAAAGAAAATGAGTTTTTGAAATCTAAAAATGATTGTGATGATGTGTTGAAGAAAAATGAGTTTTATCTTCAAAATTTAATGTCGTTTTAAAAGAGAATGTTGCTTTGAAAATAAAATTATTTCTATTTTAAATGATTTAATGTTTATTTAAAGAAAAATGAAGTTTTACAAAATAAGATTGATGCACATGTTTGCCATGCTAGGGTAGTATCTCACACTTCACCTATTGCATGTTCCACTTCTTCTTTGATTGATAATGATATAAATTTAATTAAGAAGAAAATGGATTGTTGGGCTCCACTATGAGCCAATGTGCCATGAACCATGCACGCTTGGAATCCTTGGTTCGAAAGAAACAAGTTCCATCTATTATGCATGCGCACCCTCCACGGCATACACATGCTCCTCACGGACACCATCATCACTTGTATGCTCATGTGTACACTTGTACACATTGTGGACGTAAGGGCCACCTTGCTAAATTTTGCTTTGATCGTATACATGATTGTAATTTAGCAAATAAATTTGTTTGGGTTAGGAATGATACTAACCTCCATGGACCCAAAAAGTTGTGGGTACCAAAGACCACCCCTCTTGTTTATAATGTATGTGTGGGCTCTCACATGACGTGAGAGTAGCGGTACTTGGAGTGGATGCGTTCCGAATTTCATGAAAATCATTTGGATGCATCACTTTCAAGGAAGGTTTGGTGGGAAGACCACCTTGTTTGAAGAACTAGAGAGGTGCCTTCATTGGTTTTGGTATCGAATCTCTAACTCCTTATTTATAATTATGCATGCTTTTTATGTTTTGTTGTTTATATAATCATTATGAAAATGCCATGATTTTTAGACTCTTGACATACATATATAGTATTTGAGACACCAATGTTTATATGGACCCATATTTAGTGTTCTCACTTTTGTTTAGCTATCATGTACATCATGAATCTAATGCATGTGTATTTGACATAACAATCATATGAGTTTTGTTTTAATGCTTCATGTGTTGATTACATGTTTAGATGTAAGTTTTCATAAAACTTGGTATATACTTGTACATATAGTGGGCCACAAATAAATCTATATATGTTTGAGCTTGAATGCTTATTTGAACCCATTAGATGTGCTAGTATAGTCTAGTTTTGATGATCCATGCATTTTAAACTTGTATTCCCATTTTGGTTTTGTTTTATGATCATGTGTTTTCATTTCATGTATATGTCTATTTTGCCAAATTATCGTTTATACATATACATCCTTTTGAGCCACGTGCCTTCATGCATATTTCTTTGTGGACTCGTTGTATTTGGATATGTATGCATACTTTAGTTTGTATAGGACATACATATACCTTGAATATTAAATAGTTTTGATGATTTTCATGTTTTCTTATTTCAAGGAATATTGAGCTTATTGTCCATCTTTCATGATTATGATCTTCATATCTTATTTGTACACTCACATTTATTGTTTACTCATGTGTTTGTTTTCATGAGTCATATTTATGCTTCATTGGCTTAGAGTGTTGATTATCATGTGGATTTTATGTTTCATGAAAAATAATTTTGTTTATTCCTTACTTGAAGGATTTCATACTAGTTAACAAGATTTTTCATTTAACTAGTTCGTATTCTTCACTATGGTAGAATTTTCAAACATACTTCAATTTTTAAACCTATTTTTTAAAAACCCCTACCTTCTATGGGCGGTTGGTTAGGAGACGTGCCTTGTGTATGCTTTACATTGAAAATCTTTTAAACATAAGCATGTGTTGGGTGGTTGGTTATATGAGTTATACTTTGATATTATTGTTGTTTCAAATAGTATCATTGGATTCTTTCAATTGGTATCAATTTTGATATTTCTTATATACTCATATATGTTTGTATGTATGTATGCTTTCAATTCCAATAGTATCAATTTCGATTGGTATTAAACTTTTCAACATATATATGTTTTATTTGTGCTTATTATATCCCTATATCTTTAAGCACAAAATCTTGTTTATGCTAAGCTTGAGTTTCAATTTTGTTTCAATTAATTCAATTTCAATGGTATCTTATTCAAGTCTACGCATTGTTTTTGTTGGTATTTCATAAAGGGGGAGAAAATTCGATTTTCATATTTCAATTGGTATTTGTATTTCCAACTCACCTTCCCGTACCTCTGGTGCTAGGTGCACATGCCAACTAAGCTCTTCATATTTAGTAAGCTTAAGCAATGCTTGAACTTCTCAGCCGTAACTGGTTTTGTTAAGAAGTCAGAAGCATTCTTGTCTGTGTGAACTTTTTTCACCTCGACTTCTCCATTGTTGAGCAATCTCGAATCCGATGATAACGGACTTCAAGTGTTTTGACCTTGTATGAAAGACTGGTTCTTTGCAAGACAAATGGCACTCTGACTAACACATTGAATTGTTACAAAAGCTTGCTGTAATCCCAAATCACTTGCAAACCCTTGAGCCATATAGCTTCCTTGGCAGCTTCTGTCAAAGCCATATACTCCGCTTCGGTTGTAGACAAAGCACTAACCTTTTGGAGCATAGATCTCAAGATACTGGTCCTCCACACAAGTGAAAACATAGCCTGTAATAGACCTTCGCTTGTCCAAATCTCCAGCATAATCGGAGTCAACAAAACCAGTGATGCACGCGTCGTCATGTTATCTTTCAAAATAATGCTTTGTTTCTGGTGCCCTTTAAATACCTGATAATCCACTTGACAGCTTGCAATGCTCTCTTCCTGGATTTGACATATACTTTGACACCACGCTCATAGCTTGAGCGAGATCTGGTCTTGTGCACACCATCGCATACATTAAGCACCCAACAACGCTTGCATACGGAATTTTCTTCATCTCTTGAACTTCATCATCAGTAGACGGACTTTGCTTTGCACTTAAATTGAAATGTGCAGCCAATGGAGTGGATACGGGTTTAGCATTTACCATATGAAACTTCTCAAGCACCTTTCCGATATATTTGCTCTGAGAAAGATATAATCTCATGTTATCCCGGTCTCTCTTAATCTCCATTCCAAGGATCTTCTTGGCGTTACCAAGATCCTTCATGTCAAATTCTGAACTCAATATTTCTTTGAGTTTATTATCTTTGACGTATCCTGACATGCAATCAACATGTCATCCACATAAAGCATTAAGATGATTATGTGACCATCATCAAATGTGTGTAAGTAGACGCAACAATCATACTTACCTCTCTTGTAGCCATTCTGGAGCATGAACGAGTCGAAGCGTTTGTACCACTGCCTCGGAGATTGCTTGAGTCCATATAAAGACTTCTTCAATCTGCATACATGATTTTCCTTTCCTGCTTCAACATATCCTTCTGGTTGTGTCATATAGATAGTTTCCTCTAAATCTCCATGAAGAAATGCCGTCTTCACATCAAGCTGTTCTAGCTCCATGTCATGCTGTGCTACAAGAGATAGCAACACCCTAATAGATGTATGCTTGACCACTGGAGAGAATATTCATCATAATCGATTCCCTCTATTTGTGAGAATCCCTTTGCAACTAACCTTGCTTTGTAAGTAGGTGCCTCCGTCTCACTTAAGCTTCTTTCTTCGATAAATCCACTTGGAACCAATGATCCTTTGATCTTTGGGTTTAGGAACTAACTCCCAAACAGAGTTCTTGTGAAGAGATGTCATCTCTTCCCACATAGCAGCCATCCATTCTTGCCGCTCTTTACTTTCTAAAGCTTCTTTGAAAGTTGATGGACCTTCTTCGCTAATTAAAAGTGCATAGAAGGCCTCATCCTCCCAACCTAACCGTTGAGGGGGCTTGAAACTCTTCTTGGTCTTGTCTGTGCTATGCTCATAGGTTCTTCATGAACCTCTTCAGCTTGTTGTTACTCCTCTGGCGGCTCCACCTCAGCTGATTCTCTACAAAGGAATCTTCTGTTGAAAAGGAATTTCAGTATAATGATTTTCTTTACAAACCTCGTCTTTTCCAGTAGCTTCTGCTCCAAGCCTTTCATCAAACACAACATCTCTACTCAATACCTTCTCTTGTTCTTCGGATCCCAGAGTCTGTAGGCCTTCACTCCCTTCTCGAAACCGAGGAAAATGCATTCGAGTGACTTGGCTTCAACTTGTTTCGTTCATCACTGGGGATATGAACATACGCCTTGCATCCAAAAACTTTAGAGTAGAATAATCGATGTCCTTACGGACTAAACTTCCTCTGCACATTTGGAATCCAGCAATTTTGATGGTCACCTGTTAACCAAGAAAGCAACATGGTTAACAGACTCTGCCCAAAAAGATTCAGGCAATCCTGCATGAAGTCTCATGCATCTCTCTCGCTCCATGAGAGTTCGGTTCTTCTTTCTGCTGCGCCATTTTGCTGTGGAGTCTTCTTCACTGTGAAGTGACGAATAATACCTTCTTTCTTGCAGAACTCCAAGAATCTTCCATCTCGATATTCACCTCCATTGTCACTGCGCAAGTACTTGATCTTGCGCCCAGTTTGATTCTCTACTTCGACCTTCCATTCTTTGAACTTCGAAAAAACTTCAGATTTCTCCCACATGAAGTAGACCCAGATCTTCAGTGAATGATCATCCATAAACGTAACAAAATAGCGAGCACCACCATGGGATTTTGTCGGTACCGGCCCCCATACGTCGGAGTGAATGTAGTTGAGAACCTCCTTAGCGCGATTCTCTTGTTTGTAGGCTTGAATGATACCTTGCATTACTTTCCAAGTACACAGTACTTGCAGAAGTCCAGCTTGCAAGACTCCATATTCTTTAGCAGTTTCCTTTTGTGAAGCTCCTCCATGGCTCGCTCACTCATATGGCCAAGACGTAAATGCCATAATTGAGCTGAATTTTCATCTAAACTTTTCGGCGTAGATATAGCAGCTCCACCCGAAATAGTATCTCCCTAAGCTTGTACAAATTGTTGGAAAGTTTTTCTCACCTCGCATGACCACCAATGAGCCCTTGCAAATCTTGATCTTTCCTCCACCGGAAGAGTAGGTGAGGCCGAGTGCATCAAGAGTCCGAGAGAGATCAGATTCTTCTTGAAAGCAGGAACATGTCGCACATTTTCAAAAGTACGTATGATGCCGTCATACATCTTTATTTTCACAGTGCCTATGCCGATGATCTTGCATGCGACATTGTTCCCCATGAGAACTTCACCTCCATCCTTCTTCTCGTATGTATCAAACAATGCTTGTTTGCACACATATGGAAGGTACAACCAGAATCAAGAATCCATAAGTCTGAAATTGGTTTACCCGAAGAAACCGAGAAAAGTTCACCTTTGTTTTCTGTGGTGAGAGCGGCCGTAGAAGGATTCTCACACTTCTTCCCTTCCTTCTGATCCGCCTTGAACTTTCGGCAATGTTTCTTGATGTGTCCTTCTTGTGGCAGTAGTAGCACTCCACATCCTTACAGTTCCTGGACTTTGATCTCCAGCGGTTGTCCGTCCCCTTGTCTTTCTCCTTGGATCGTCCCCGTTCATTTGATCCTTGACGAGTAGACCTTCATTCTTCAAGTCATTACTTGTGCTTTTGTTCATCTTGACATGAGAGATAATGTCCTGGACAAACCTCCTCGAACCGAAGAGTCTCTTTGCCGAACATGAGTGTGGTTCGAAAATGCTTGAAGGATGATGGCAAGGACCGTAGTAAAAGCAAAGCTTTGTCCTCTCCTCATACTTGACCTCAACTCGCAACAAATCGTTAATGCAACGATTAAATAAATTTAGATTTCCATAAGATCATCTTCTTCTCCATACGAAGATTATACAACTGATCTTTTTAAGAAAAGTTTGTTGGATAGAGTCTTACCCATATAAAGTTTCTCTAACTTCTCCCATGTGCATTTGGCGGTTGTTGCTTCCATCACATTGTAGGTGACTTCATCGGATAAGTGTAGCTCAATAGAGCTCATAGCTTTCATGTCGGCCTGTTCCAGGCTTCCGTAGTCATTGTCTCCGGCTTGGACTCGACGCCTAAATGTGAAGATCCTGTTGTATCAAGATGTTCTTCATCTTCCGTTGCCATAAGGTGAAGTTGCTCCGTCCATCAAATGGTTCAACTCAACCTTCACACGCCGATTGTTGACTTCTCTTCCGCCATCTTGAACACTCCAACTTGCTCTGATACCACTTTGTTGGCGTGAAGATCAACGTCACAACAGAATCTTGTTCTAGATAGCAAGAAAAAAAATAGAAAGAGAGAGGCAACACAGATGAACACCGAGATTTACGTGAAAACCCAAAAGGAAAAACAACGGGGTTGAGCTTGAGGCTCGGAGGAGGTTTCACTATGGTGGAATCAACAAAAGGGATATAAGCACTTGGCACACCCGACTACGCCGACTTCCACACAACTCTCACAACTTTAAAATTCTCTTCAACACAAGAGACTTTCCCTCACACTCTTTATGCTTTCAAGAGAACAAGTGAAGAAGATGCTTGATCAAGTGATCAGCTCTACAACAATGAGCTTGCCTATTTATAGGCCTTTGATGACGCTTCGTCTCCTTGACCATTCAAAAATATGCATGTACCTCTACAACTTCCGTGTAGAATATCAAGCCCAAAACATGACTGCACCATGCTCGAGAAGACCGCACCATATCCAAAAAGTCACACGCAGAATTGCGCAACAATAAATAGTTGGAAATTGAGCCAACTCCAACATTTTTTTCATGCAAATATTTATCTTTTATCAAAACATTCCAGCTTTCCTTCTTCAAAATCGAACAAACAAACACATGGAGAAAGAAAATGTTCCCAACTTTTCTCCTCTCTCTATTTCATCTCTCTTCCGACTGTTCCAAAAGCTTGAGTCTGAAGATGACGAAAACTTCAACCGGACTGAAAAAGCACAAAATTTAAAGATTAGGTTCACAAGCCCGAGCTTAGGCTACATATAGGCTTGGCTTCAAATTTTTCAGTGATCAGATTTCAAGCGTCTGGGCCTTGGGTTCATATACTGGACTCACACTTGTGAATGTTGGTCCATGCTTAGTATATTTTGGTAAAAATGCACTAAAATACTATGGACTTTAATTTTCCAAAAAAAAATATTATGAACTTTCTGCTATTATGAACTTTGACACTTTCAAAAAACTATCACACAACCGTTAACGATAAGAAAAAATGACGACTTTATCCCTCCTCAGACAACACACAAAATTTCTAAACGAAAATCGGAAAGAGAGAGACAGAGACAGAGAGAGAGAGTAGAAGAGGTAGGGGGCTGAGAGCGCACGCGGAGGGGAAGGGGGGGAGGGGGGTAGGGCAGGGTGAGGCGAGGTCGAGCTTGAGGAAGGGAGAGTGGCAGCGGGGACCGGGAATGCGATAAATCTTCGAGGAGGAGAAGCAGGAGGCTGAACTTGAAGGAGATGGGGAGGTCTCGCCCTTTTTTATTGTATTTTTGAATTTTTATGCAAAATTTATATGTAATTTCTTGTAACAACTGATATAAGTGGAAGGAATCCATTGTCAAATCCCTACCCATCGATGTCCGTGTCTGAAGGACGGGCTCCACATCCTCAAGTGTGAGGCCCTCAAATTTTGTTCTTTGTGTGATTTTTTGAGATATGGGTATTTGAAATTTTGAAGACGGGCTCCACATCCTCAAGTGTTGAGGTCCTAGGTATTGCTCGATATAGTCTTTTCAGTAGTTAAATTTGACCGATTTCAGTTTTAAACATCATTTTTTAATATTCTAGATTTTCAAGATTTTTGAAAATTTTTCCGATTAATTTATAAAATCTTCAAAATCGATGTCGACAGTATCACTGGTTGATTCCAAGTTTTTTAATTTATAATCGGAATTGAATTTCTGCTTTCTACTGTCATATTGCTTTTTAAAATCACATTTTCTACTTTAATATATTTTCTTAAATTTTTCTGAATTTATCAAAGTTCGACTAGTTTTAGTGTTGACCGATATCTCATTGGTCGATTCCAGAATTCTTAAGTTACAACGAGTCAAATTTTTAAAATTCACTTTCATATTATCTCTTAAAATATATATTCTATATTAATGTATTTTTAGTGAATTTTCTGAATTTATCAGAACTCGATTAGATTGGTGTCCGCCAGTATCGCTGGTAGATTTCAAGATTTTTATTTTGAAAATGAGATTTTATTTCTAAAAACCGATTTCATATTATTCCTTAGGATGATATTTGTATCTCTGGGTATTTTTGAGAATTTTTCTGCAACAGTCGATATTTCCCGACAATATTATAATATTATTATTTTCAGAATCTTTCATTTCTTTCTTTCTTTCTTTTTCTTTTCTCTTCCCCCCATCCCTTCACTTGTCGTACCCGCACCCCCTTCGTTAACTCCCCATCACCCTCACTCACTTCTCACTCTCTCTCTTTCTTTTTCTCGTTTCTTTCCTTTTTCTTACCATTTTTCATTTCTTTTCCTTCTCCTTCCCCTCTCCCTCTCATCTCCTCCCTTAGTGACCGCTGGCAATCCCAGCTCCGATGCTGCCTCCCGGTGGCCTCCCCAACTCTGGCAGCTCCCACTCCCCCATTTTCCTCCTCAACTCCAATACCATCATCACCATCTCAATCTTCTTCAACATCCATCACCACCATCCACTTCTCCTCTTCATTCCTCCACCACCACTAAAATCACCACCTTCCTCCCAACTCCGGTGACCCCATGGTCGGCGTCCAACTTTGGCTGCCACCCCTACACCATCTCATCTCCCCTCATCTCCACCACCTCCATCAATTTCACTAAAACCCACTTCCGTCTCCATCTTCTTCTTCTTCAAATTAATTATCACCACCACCTATTCCCTCCTCCTCTACCTCAATCTCAACTCCCACCATCTCCTCCTTCTCCCATCTCCCCCAATCATCACCCCTCCATCAATTTTATCACCACCGCAAGCACCACCACCCAAATCACAACCCATACACCTCACCCCTCCAACACAACCCACACACCTCACCCCCTTCTCTTTTGGTTGGTCAGCGCAATCGTCGGCCACCAGTGCCCGACACTGCCCCGGAGGCGCCCGACGGCGCCCGACCCATGGCCAAGCCGTGGGCCCCCCCGGGTCTGTGAGTAGAAGGGGCTGCTGCCCCTCTCTTCTCTACTGTCTCTCTCTATTGTTTCTCTCTTTACTTTCTCTCTCTGCTGATAGGTAGTAAAAAGTACATATTTATCATCACATTTACCATCATATTTTCCTATTTATTCTTTTATTAAGCACTACTACTATGTTTTATTGTTTAATGTGTCAGACCTTGAGTTAATAAAAAAATAAATAAATGAAGCCCAATTAAAGCCCAAAAAGTCCATAAGCCACATGCATAATTAATTGTAATAATTTAGAAGCTTCTATCTTATCTAACTTAATCTAAACTTGGATTTTTAATTATTAATTTAAAATCTAAGGGAGGAAGAGGAAGGATAAAAATAGAACTCCTAATTGCTAAAGAGAAGGATAAAGTGGGACTCCTAATTGCAAAGAGAAGGAAAAGGATAAGATGAATCCTCATCTTAAAAAAAAGATGGACTTCTACTTATGCTTGGTTGCTTGCAATACAAAGATAAAGATAAGGGAACAAATCCTTTTTAAATTCGGATTTTTGATAACTTGCTTTTCAAGTTATCCCGAGTTCTCAAGATAGAGGGTTTGCATGCAGAATCTAGAAGAAAGCGCCCAGATGGACAGACCAGAGGAAACCACGCAAGAAAGTGCGTGCCATTAGCCACCGTATTACCGCGAAAACGCGGCCATAGCCGCGTTTTCGCGGCTATTTGGATAATGTTGGTGACGCGTCTTCGTGGGAGAGTTGTACTGAGACTCTATATTTTATATCCCCTATAAATACCCCTGCACAACAGAGGAAGGGCAGCTCTCAGAAGCTCAAATTTAGGGTTTCCTTTAGATCTTCTTTTCTTTTCAATTTCTTGTATTTTCATTTTTGTTATTTTGAAGAAGAGCTTTGTAATTGGCCAGTGACATCCAATAAAAAGGTTCTTTATTCTTTTTACTTTTCTTATTTTGCAATTCAATTTATTTTTCTGCTTTAGCTTATTTGTTTTTCTTCTTTTAATTTTCATGCAACATTTCTTATTCATAATAAAAATTAAAATAAAAATAAAAAATATGTTTAACTAATTAAAACTTATAGTTCGCTAATCTCTGGATCAGCCCTAGTTTAGTTAAAGATGAATTGATTGGTATCTATTATTAAAACCCTAGGATTAAAATTGATTTTCTTGAAGATAAATTAATAATTGAGTTTAACTAATTTAAGTTGCACTTCTTAAATGGTTATTCATAGTTCATATCTAAATATTTTGATAGCATAATGTTAAGTAGACTTTTCTTATGCTATGCATTGAAATTAGGATGAATTAGGTTTGTTTTTATTAATGCACATGAATTAGAGTTTACAACATTGTTATTCATCTTTCTTGATTCTCAATCAAAACCCTAGGGTAGATAATTCTTTATTCAATATGATGTTTATTCTTTTAAAATAATACTTCTTCGTTGTGATAGATGATTAGTAAATTATACTTCTAAAACTATTTCTTACAATCAATATCCATTTTTTCCAAGCTAATTGTTAGAGAAAATCGTTCTGAAAAGCTTCTATCGCATTCCTCCCTGTGGTTCAACCCGCATAGCCCTTACTACTGCGGATATATTGTGGAAGACAGAGACACGCATCCATCCAGATAACATTCTTCTACCATTAAACTATATCTCTGTTTTTCCTCAATCAAAATTTTGGCGCTGTTGCCGGGAGGGAATGGTACGATATTCTCTTAAAAAAAACTAATTATTTATTTAATTTTTTTTCGTTTTGCAGGATCTGATAATAGGAAAATTAGCTGCAGCTAAGGACATATAGCAACTCTGTGCCTCTGCCCTAGAGGCAGAGCACACAGCCTACTATCTAGCCGCGCAAACGCAGCAATAGCCGCTGATCCGCGGCTATAGTAGTGAATTACTGACTGAACTTTTTGCAGATTGCTGCAAATTGTAATTTCTGTTTACTGCTCTGATAAGTTTTCTCTGTGATCACCCTGCATATTACTAACTAATTAACAATAACCTATTAGTTGATAAAAAAATTAGACTCTTGCATCATAGGCACGTGTCTATTTAATTTTTTAAATTATGTTGAAGAGTGTTGGTGACAAGGTACGTTCGCATTGCATATAGACTAGGAGCACCCTTGGCTAATTTACTGCTTTTGAGTGACTACTTGTCTATTTCTTTACACGTGCATTAAATCAATTTAAGGACAAAACCCATAAACAAGATAAGGTGGGGATTTCATCACCCTCCCTTGGCCCGCAAATTATCTCCGTCGCATTCACAACCCTAACCCTAAAATAAAATTGACTAGACGTTGACTTTAAGTTAACTAGGACTCATTAGGAGATTGGCTGAAGGAGGAAGTTGTTCGAAATTAACTCTTATCAAATCGGTGTCTAGGATGGAGATTAAGGGCCGAAAGCCCGAAGGTTGGTGGCTGCTTAATTAAGGAACGTCTTTGACGGATAACCTCCCACCAACCTTGCCACCTACCTGGCCGATTAACTTATAGTTAAGGTCGGCAATATACCTCTTAAAGACAGTCTAAAGTTAGGAGTCGTCTAGGTCCAGGTTTACCCTAACTTAGGTTAGATATTTTCTTATAACAATAATTCTTCCAATTTTAATGGTAATCCATACACCCCTACCTCTTTTTCAGATATTACCAACCCGGCATATCATAACTTTACCAACCTAGTGTGCCGGAGTGGTCTTATCAAAATCAATATACCCCATATCCCCAATCTTATGATCGTAATTTTCAAAACAATCAATGGGGATTCATCTCCCTTAAGTCTAATTTTCAACCAATTTTGTCCTCCTTATCCACCTTGTCCACAATATTTTCAAGATTCATACTCACAACCACCAGTTCAAAATAGAAAATCATCAATCTTGAAAATGATGGAAATGAGTATGCGTGAGTCCAAGCAACAATCACAAAATAGAAACCTTCAATCTTGGAAATGATTATGCGTGAGTCCAAGCAACAATCACTGAATCTGACGGACTCACAATTTCACCACGAATTTCACAATACTTCATCTTTTCAAGTCCAATCACAATAAAACGATGAACCAATCGACTATGAAAAGATGCTTGAAGCCATGACTCAGGCTAAAATCGCCCATAATCATGACATAGATCTAATGGTCCAAACTCTCCATTTTCACCGTTTGACCATTTCTGATGTCCTAACCATTCTGTTAGAGCCGAAGAGTCATCTTGTTTTGAAAACAAGATTCCATTTCAGTACAATCATTTGACTTGCCCAAACTCTAAATTTTGAAAATGACATTGACAGTTTAGCAAGTTATTCATTTCCTGAAATAGAACTTGAGAATGAATATGATCCTGAATCTCACTTAATGATTCAATTCTACTTCCTGATTCAATAATGACTCCGTATCTTCACCTGATTTCAATATTTTTCCCGAGTCAACATTGGATTCCTGTGCCAATTCATCATGAAATTGAATCGCCATCTTTTATGATCATCATATTGAACTTGACCAATTTCATACTTTTGAAAGTCCCATTGACAAATTGGCCAGTTCTCATTTTACGAAATTGAACTCAATGAGAAATGTGACCTAGATTCTCAAATTTGTGATCCAGTTCAAATTCCCTAATCAATATTGACTCCTGTTTTGTTACCTGATTTGAGTAATATTTTAGAGTCAGTTTTGATTCCCACACCTGTCATTCTTGAACTTGAATCACCAATATTAAGTCACATTCCATTGTGGGAAAATGAATGTGGACTTGAGTTTCAACTTCTTGATTTGGACCCACTTCCTGAACCAAGCTCGATTCCTAAACCTTTACTTGACTTAAGTTACTTTCCTGAGTCGGTATTAGTTCCCGTACTTCCTAAGTTCAAGTCAATCATTCTATCTTTCACACTCCATTTTGAGACAAGGCGGTTGACAAATTGACTCCGAAAATAATTATGAAATTTGAAAATTAGATGGGGTTAAATTTTTAATAAAAAATGTTCATACATACATCATTTCAGTGGGTTGTACAAGAGATATTTCTGTGGGTTCCTCCGAACTTCACAAAATTCGATTGGGCCGCATTTCGTGGACCAATCGGACCACCATCGGAACCACCACCTTAAGGTAATATTTTCCTTCCCCTTCTTCTTTTTCATGCATAAATGCATTTATTCATACACTGAGAAAATGCATGAGATAGGTGTGGGGGAGGATTTACTAACATACTAACAAGGTAGATACTAACTAAAAAATTTTTTAAAAAAAACTTTTTGAAAAAGAGAACAAATCTTTTTGAAAGAAATCTAAGTTAATCTTAAAAATTTTGAAAATCATGATTAGGATTTCTAAAAACTTGGTCAAAATAAAATAATTGTTGGATTTTTTTGTATAGGAGGAAAAATTGAATAATTAATTAGTCTTGATTTTTGCCTTAATGAAATGTGCATTCCTAATGCATTTTCACATCTAGGATTCTAAGACAAAATTCTTGTGCCTTATAAAAAATAATAATATAAATAAAAGTTCACTAATTAAGCTGGATACATGTGCCTCAAGAAGCATAAATATTCACGCTTAAAGTTGATTTTATAAATAAAGTCCTTAGTTTTGTGGACTAGTTCACTCGAATCCTTAAGTCCGTGGGTGTTTTCTCACCCGGTGCCCTAAAACCAATCGTTTTGGGAGCCACCGACCTTAGGCTCGCTACATGGTGGATAGAAAGCCTAAGAAAACTAAAAAATATTATCTATATATGTACTAACACATCTAATAGTCAATTAGTTAGGTATGAGGGCATCAAGAAGCCTTGATACTTATGCAAAAGAAAATTAGATGAGTTATACATATTAAAAAAAGATATATATATATATATATAAAGAAACATAAAATTATAATAAAGAGGCATGGGAGTCCAAGTTAAAGGATCCCTATTAAAAAGTCACAAGGATGCATATGACTTAGGGTAACGAAGAAACTATATAAAAATTCAATTTTAATCCTTACCTAAAAATTGATAACAAATTATTCTATAAAGACTAAGTTTAAGAATGAATAAAAATGATAATCCTAAAACTTATAGATTACTTAGTTTCTTCAAATATATTTCAAATATTCATTTTTTAAAATAAAATAAATCAATAAAAAATAATTAATTATTAATTAAATCTCTAACATTTTCCTTTTATGGATTTTGTGGGTGAATCCGCTGAAAATCCTCATGAGACAACACTCGTCCTCTAGGGTAACCTAGAGGTTTAAACGGCTTGTTGCACGTGCTAAGTGCAATCATGATTCCTACGAAAGTGAGTTAGGATATATTAGTTTTTTTTTTGCTTTTTCATTTTAAATTTTACTCGAGGACTGTGGGGGTGTAATAGGTAGTAAAAAGTGCATATTTATCATCACATTACCATCATATTTTCCTATTTATTCTTTTATTAAGCACTACTACTAATATTTTATTGTTTAATGTGTGCAAGCCTTGAGTTAATAAAAAAATAAATGAAGCCCAATTAAAGCCCAAAAGCCCAAAAAGTCCATAAGCCCACATGCATAATTAATTGTAGTAATTTAGAAGCTTCTATCTTATCTAACTTAATCTAAATTTGGATTTTAAATTATTAATTTAAAATCTAGGGGAGGAAGAGGAAGGATAAAAATAGAAATCCTAATTGCTAAAGAGAAGGATAAAGTGGGACTCCTAATTGCAAAGAAAAGGAAAAGGATAAGATGAATCCTCATCTTAAACAAAAAGATGGACTTCTACTTAAACTTTGGTTGCTTGCAGTACAAAGATAAAGATAAAGGGAACAAATCCTTTTCAAATTTGAATTTTTGATAACTTGCTTCCCAAGTTATTCCAAGTTCTCAAGATAGAGGGTTTGCATGCAGAATCTAGAAGAAGCGCCTAGATGGACGGACCAGAGGAAGCCACACAAGAAAGCGCGTGGCCATTGGCCATGCTATTGCCGCAGAAATGCGGCCGTAGCCGTGTTTCCGCGGCTATTTGGATAATGTTGGTGACGCGTCTTCGTGAGAGAGTTGTACTGGGACTCTATATCTTATATCCCCTATAAATACCCCTGCAAAGTAACAGAGGAAGGGCAACTCTCAGAGGCTCAAATTTATGTTTTCCTTTAAATCCTCTATTCTTTTCAAATTTCTTGTATCTTTGTTTTTATTATTTTGAAGAAGAAGAGCTTTGTAATTGGCTGGTGACATCCAATAAAAGGTTCTTTATTCTTTTTACTTTTCTTATTTTGCAATTCATTTTATTTTTCTACTTTAGCTTACTTGTTTTCTTCTTTTATTTTCATGCAACCTTTCTTATTCATAAAAAAAATTAAAAATAAAAATAAAAATATGTTTAACTAATTAAAACTTATAGTTCGCTAATCTCTGGATCAGCCCTAGTTTAGTTAAAGATGAATTGATTGGTATCTATAATTAAAAACCCTAGGATTAAATTAGTTTTCTTGAAGATAAATTAATAATTGAGTTTAACTAATTTAAGTTGCACTTCTTAAATGGTTATTCATAGTTCATATCTAAATATTTTGATAGCATAATGTTAAGTAGACTTTTCTTATGCTATACTTTGAAATTAGGATGAATTATAGTTTGATTGTTATTAGTGCACATGAATTAGAATTTACAACATTGTTATTCATCTTTCTTGATTCTCAATCAAACCCTAGGGTAGATAATTCTTTATTCAATATGATTTTATTCTTTTAAATATTACTTTGGTTGTGATAGATGATTAGTAAACTATACTTCTAAAACTATCTCTTACAATCAATATCCCTTTTTTTCAATCTAACTGTTAGAGAAAATCGTTCCGAAAAGCTTCTATCTTATTCCTCCCTGTGGATTCAACCTGCATAACCCTTGCTACCGCGGATATATTGTGGAAGACAGAGACACGCATCCATCCAGATAACATCCTTCTAACCCTTAAACTATATCTCTATTTTTCCTCAATCACTTTCTACTTTCTCTCTCTCTCTCCCCCTCTACTGTTTCTTTCACTCTACTCTCTCTACCCCTGTTCCTCTCTCCTTATGTTTCTCTTTCCTCCTAAACTCTTTTCTCTCCCTAGCCTCTCTTTCTCTAGCTAAGCCTCTTTCTCTCTAGCTCCCTCTCTTTCTAGATCTGTTTCTCTTTCCTAATCTCTCTCTTGCCTATTTCTCTCTCTAAAAAACATATATTTGTATATTTTTTTAATATATTATGGCGCGTGTGTGAGTTTCTAGAATTCCATAATTCATGTCGTTTATTTAGGTGAGTATCCTCGGCTCGTTTTGGCTTTCCCCGCTTCGACGAGTCGACTATATATTTTATTCAGTATTTGATTGTATTTGTATTCGTACTTTGTATTGGGTTGTGCCCTCGTATTTGTATGTGGCAGTACCCAATATTGTACATGTATATGTCTGTGACGAATTTTGTATTAGAATAGTTTATTTTTTTACATATATTATGCTTGTGATGTGTTTTACTCTGCTTTTACACTATGCGTGGCCGACTCTTCGTGGTCGTTTAGCCTTCGGCTTCTCCATTCCATGGTAACTTAGATATTATCAGTTCATATGCGTGCTCGTGTGGTATTAATATTGCAGTTACTCTTACATCAACTCTGGTTTGTGCCCACTCCCAGGCTACCTACGCAATTGGTTTTAGGCCTTACACCCTTATAGGTTTCGTGGTAGCTACCGAGAGTGTGCTTGGACCCCGAGCGTATTTTAGCCTCCAGGCTCTCGCCCACTTTCTCAAAAGTGGAGTGCTCTTAGACCGTCATGTCTCTTATGCTCCACCTGGTAGGCATGCTTAGTGCCCAACACTTTATCACTAGATTAGCCTAGGAGGAACTCTGCCAGATTTTAGACTCGCCTTTTACGCGAAGTCATTCCAGTAGCTCCGTTAAGCGCTCTAGTGATTAAACACGGTTTGCTGTCCATACCTTCAGCTTGTTTAGATCCTCTTGGGTGTTCACTAGCTTGCTAATTACCTGATTTTCAGTTTATTTATTCTTCTATTAATAGTTGTGAAGAGTTTGAGATCATATTTACACTGTTTTTCTAGAGACTGCGTGGTTTTCTGGTTTCTTGCTGATCTCTTTTATCAGTACTGTTTTCTTGTATCGCTTGACATACTTTCACTTGATGTGCTATCTCTTACCATGCTATCTCTTGTCACCTGCCTGATACACCCCCTGTAATGCTATCACCTGACATCCGGCATGATATACCTGACTCTTATAATTATTACGATAACAAGAATGATGACTTGACATCTGTTGGTTTAAAGACCCATCACTCTAGTTTTGATGATGATTAACTCATGTAGTTATAGTACTAGTGATCTTGTGTTTAAAGATATTTGATCAAAGTCTTAGTTGGTGTTTAGCTTCAAAAAAAGATTCGAAGTTAAGTTTTGAAGCTACTACGTGTTGATTAAAGAGCCCACGTTTCAAAGATCGCATCTAGTACTTAAGAGAAGTCTAGCTCTTTAGATTAAGGTTTGGACCAAGTCAAGAAGGAGAAGAAGATTTTCGTAAGACTTGAGTCATGTTTGTAAGTGTTAAAATTTTATTTTTAGATAAAATGTAAATGATAGATTACCTGTGGATTGCTCAAGCTCATACACACATACAAAATTTATATAGTATTTTCATAAGAATAATTTTGATTTTAGAAAATACCGTTTTTATTTTGAGCTTCAAAGTAGATATCTTTATGTTTCATGAATAGAGTTCATCAAAATAAGTTACATGTTTTATATGTATATTGGATTTCATATATATACATTGTTGGTTCAAACGTATAGGAAAACTTAGTTTGATGTTTCTAGTTCA
>JAVJIF010011380.1:155000-161070 GCA_038442645.1 Agave tequilana
CAATATCTCCCACGAGACCCGCGAGGTCAACATTGTTCACAACGGCCCGTCACATCCATCCCTCCACTTCTCAGCTCCAGGTTACCAGGGATTTCCAACAACCCGTACTGTGTATCGAAACACAGAACGTCGACAGAGATGATGCGCGGATCAACTACAGATGTAAGAGGCCAGAACAACTATCTGTCCACAGATACAAAACGCGAGTGACTGAGTTATAACCTGCACACAAATATAGAATTTCAGAACTTTTAAAATAGTAGTACAAGGTGCTCAATTCTACCGCTATAGTAAGTGGCTATGCGGGTCGTGATCCACAAGGAGGGACTAGCGATGGAAGCTTTTTTAAATCTTCTTTTAAGATACAAAGTATGGTTAAAGTTCTTCTTTAGTTCTTAAAAAAAAAATGAAATGAAAAGAGTTAAAGTCAAGTTAGGAAGAAAGTGATAGAATGAGAAGGTGGAGAAAAATAGAAAATAGACATATACAAAGAAATCGAAATGAGTGATGAAAGAAGTGGTAGATTGTGGTATTCTAAACTAAAGAATTAAAAGAAAAGAAAGAAACTAAAAGTTACTTACCCCTTTTGTGATCATATACCTTAGATTCGTAGCTATGACTTACCTTATCTTTAAAGGCGATCAAGCGTGGCGTGTATGATCTTCCCCATTCCCGATCTACACTAAAAATAAGGGCAAGCTAAGCAAGAGAATGGTTGTTCATCACCATAAGCCATCAAGGGCACTTGCAATGGCGAAACAGTCTTGATGCTAACAGATTCACTTGGATTGCAACACATTAGAGGAGAGTAAACGAAAAGAAGAGTAAAAAAGAAAAGTAACTTTGATTCAATTCAAATAACAATGGAAGAAGAGATCACTTACACCAATGTCATCTGCAGTACAAGCTTGCTCTCATTCCTCCATGAAAGTATCATCTCCTCTCAGTTACATAAAGAAAATAAAAATTACATGAAAGAAAACTAAAAACCTAAGTTACAAACTACAATTAGCCTAAGTTCTACTCTCTGCTTGATCCTTCCATTACAGTGAAAACCCTACCTTTTATAGGCAAAAACCCAGAGGGGGAGGCGTGAGAAGATAACGAGAGCAAACGCTCCCCTTATCTCGACTAAAGAGCCACAGATCCGCGGCTCTGGCCGCGGATCCGCGGCCTGGCTGTGGCCAGGTGGCCGCAGCCAGAGGGTACAGCTCCATGTTTCGCGTTTTGGTTTTATCTTCAACTGGATTTCTCATTTCAGCTCTTGGATTTGATGAAACGATCTTTGATTGTTGGCTTTAACCACTTGATTTGG
Source organism: Agave tequilana (assembly GCA_038442645.1). Lineage (NCBI taxonomy): Eukaryota > Viridiplantae > Streptophyta > Magnoliopsida > Asparagales > Asparagaceae > Agave > Agave tequilana. Next base: position 156,316 of record JAVJIF010011380.1, read on the forward strand.
GAAGATCCATTTCAACCAATTTTCAACCTCTCTGATTTGTCAAGATCTGCTCTGATTCCCTGATTTCGAATTTATTCTGAATTAAATCAGAATTTGGTGGGCTTTTTGGGCTCGTTCTCTTCCCTCTTCTTTAGTACTGGGCCTGCAAATAAATTAAACAATAATTAGAAAAAGCAGAGTTTATTCTATAATAGATATGAGAATATGATAATAAATATGTAATATTAGCGACCGATCACACCCCCATACCTATGTTTTGCTCATCCCCGAGCAAAACAACTATACTAAAGATTATTAGACCACTTTCGCAGGTCACGTGATTGCACTGAACATGTGCAACAAGCCGTTAAACCTCTAGATTTTTCCTTGAGGACGAGTTTTGTCTCGTGAGGGTTTTCAGTAGATTACACCCACAAAATTCATAAAAAGAGAAACAAAGAGTTAGTATTTTCGAAAAGCATTTGAAAGAGAAAATATTTGAAATATAATTGTAAGATTTAAGTAATCTATAAGTATGAGCAAACTGAATTTTTCATTTCTAAACTTAGCTTCTATTCAAAATTTGTTATCAATTAAAGTAAGGAGTCAAATTGTACTTCTTAACTAGTCTATTACTTTACCCTAAGTCATATGCACCTTGTGACGTGAAAATTCTGACTAAGGGTTCATTAACTCTAACTCTTATGCCTTATTTATTTATTTATATATATACTTTTTGTGGTATCATTTCCTTAGTTCTATTAGGTTTCTAATCTGCCCATGTAACGAGCCTTTAATCGATGACTCCCAAATCAAACGGTCTTAGGGCACCGGGTGAGAAAACACCCTAAGGACTTAAGGACTCGAGCAAATAAGGCCATAAAACTAAGGATTTTTATTATATGAACCCCTTTTAGGCGTGAATACTTATGCTTTATTAGGCACAAATACCCAGCTTAATTAGAAGATTTTTATATATATTTTTTCTCAAACTTATCTAATTATCTTTCGCATAAATACCAAGGCTTACTTAGGCCAAAGCACCAAGCTAATCAATAATTAGATTTGTTCATCTTTCATAGATATATTTTTTTTCTTTTTTCTTTTTTCTTTGTTCTTTTTTTATATATATAAGGCATAAGAATCTTTGTTTTTGAACCCTAAGTGTGTAATGTATGAAGTGTGCATATTTCATCAAGGTAAAGATTAAGACTAAATTATTTTGACAAATTATCTTCCTAATCCTAAAAACCAAACAAATAATCTTATTTTGACCAAGTTTAAGAAATCCTAATTGTGATTTTCCTATTCCTTAAAATTGACTTAATTTCTTACAAAAAATATGTCAAAATATTGTTTCTATTTTTCAAAAGTTTTTAAAAGTAAAGAAAATGTTAAATTTTTTTAATAAAAAGAAAAATCTAAGTTATGTTAGAACCCTCCCCACACCTATCTCATGCATTATCTTCAATGTATGAATTAATGCATAAATGCATGAAAAAGAAGAAAGGGAAGGAAATATTACCTTAAGGTGGTGGTTCCGTGGTGGTCTGATTGGCTCACGAAATGCGGCCCAATCGACTTTTCGTGGAGTTTGAGAACCACCAAAAATCTCTTTCATATAACCCACTAAAATGATGTAATATGAACGTTTTTTATTAAAATTTAACCCCATATGATTTTCAAATTTCATAATTATTTCGGAGTCAATTTTGTCAACCGCCTTGTCCCAAAATGGAGTGTGAAAGATAGATGATTGACTTGGACTCAGGAAGTACTGAAACTAATACCGACTCAGGAAAGTGACTTAAGTCAAGTAAAGGTTCAGGAGTCGAGATTGGCTCAGGAAGTGGGTCCAAATTAAGAAGTTGAAACTCAAGTCCACATTCAGTTTTCCACAATGGAATGTGACATAATATTGGTGATTCAAGTTCAAGAATGACAGGTGGGGAATCAAAACTGACTCTAAAATATTACTCAAGTCGGGTAACAAAATAGGAGTTAATATTTATTCGAGAATTTGAACTGGATCACAAATTTGAGAATCTAGGTCACATTTCTCATTGAGTTCAATTTCATAAAAATGAGAACTTGCCAATTTGTCAATAGGACTTTCAAAAGTGTGAAATTGGTCAAGTTCAATATGATGATCATCAAAGATGAGTGATTCAATTTCATGATGAATTGGCACAGGATCCAATGTTGACTCAGGAAAAATTGAAATCAGGAGAAGACACCGGAGTCATTATTGAATCAGAAAGTAGAATTGAATCACGAAGTTGAGTTCAGGATCATAATCATTCTCAAGTTCTATTTCAGGAAAGGAATAACTTGTCAAACTATCAATATCATTTTCGAAATTTAGAGTTTGGGCAAGTTCAAATGATTGTGCTGAATGAAACCTTGTTTTCCAAACAACGTGACTCTTCAGCTCTAACTGAATGGTTAACGACATCAGAACTAGCCAAATGGTGAGAACATAAAGTTTGGACCATCATATCTATGTTATGATTACGAGCGTTATGAGCCTGAGTCATGGTTTCAAGCATCTTTTCATAGTTGATAGGTTCATCGTTTTGTTGCGATTGGTCTTGAAAAGATGAAGTGTTGTTTTGAAATTGTGTAAAATTGTGAATCCATCAGATTTTGTGATTGTTTTTTGACTCACGCATACTCATTTCCAAATTGATGGTTTTCTATTTTAGACTGGTGGAACTGAGTATGAATCTTGGAAATATTGTGGACAAGGTGGATAAGGAGGACAAGTTGGTTGAAAATTGGACTCGGGGGAGGTGAATCTCCATTGACTCTGTGAAGAGTTAAAATTTTTCTGGAAATTATAGTTATAAGATTGGGGGCATAGGTTATATTTGATTCAGATAAGACCAATCCGCACACTAGGTTGTTAAAGTTATGATATGCCGGGTTGGTAATATTCGAAAAAGAGGTTGGTTGTAATATTGATTACCATTAAAATTGAAAATTTTGTTGTTATAAGCCATATCACATAATAAAACATAAATGAAGAAAAAAATAAATAAATAAGCAAAAAAAAAAGAAAAATTCTAACCTAAGTTAGGGTAACTTTGAACCTAGACGACTCCTAACTGGTTAGACTGTCCATAGAGGTATAATGCAGACTTTGACCACAAGCTAATCAGCCAGGTCAAGCAAGATTGGTGGGAGGTTATCCGTTAAAGACATTCTTAATTAAGTAACCACCAACCTTCGGGCTTTCGGCCCTTAATCCCCTTCCTAGACACTGATTTGGCAGGAGTCAAATTCCAACACCTTCCCCTTAGGATATCTTCTATTGAGTCCGAGATGTCCCTAGGGCCAACGTCTACTCATTTTTAGTTAGGTTTGGGTTAGTGAGTGAGGAGATTGTTTGTGGGCTAAGGGAGGGTAATGACTTCCCCACCTTATCTTGTTTATAGGACAAGCCCTTAAATCAATTTAGTGCAGTGTACAAGGATATAGAAAAAGTAACATTCAAGTAATCATACAAGAATGAACCTTATACTAAATGCTATGCACATATACCTTGGCTCCAGCACTCTTCAAAGTCAATAGAAAATGTAATGAAATAGACACGTGCCTAAATGTAAGTCTAAATCTTTTTTTAGCATTTACAATCATCATTTTACTGTTGAGGTTAAAAAGTAAATACAGCGAGACAAACAAGGAAATAAATTTTACAGATATTTAAACTACGCAATTCAGCCAACCTGTAGAAAATACAGGTTAGTAGTTCTCTCAGTTTGCCACAGGACTGTAGCAAATCTGAGGGCTTCTTGGCTCTGCTTTCTTGAGCAGAGTCCAAGGCCACTTATGTGTCTACTGCAGTAAGAATTCCTTGTTGTTTAATCTGTATAAAAAATAAAGAAGAAAGTTTACCAAAAATGTAAACATTAAGAGAATTACTTACCGTCCCTCCCCTGCAACGGCGCCAAAATTAATTGAGTTTTAACCTCCACACAAATACAAAATTTCAGAACTTTTAAAACAATAGTGCAAGGTGCTTAATTCTACCGCTATAGCAAGTGGCTATGCGGGTCATGATCCACAAGGAGGACTAGCGATGGAAGCTTTTTAGTAAGTCTTCTTTTAAGATACAAAGTATGGTTAAGTTCTTCTTTAGTTCTTAAAAAAAAATGAAAAAGAGTTAAAGTCAAGTTAGGAAGAAAGTGATAGAATGAGAAGGTGGAGAAAAACAGAAAATAGACATATACAAAGAAATCGAAATTAGTGATGAAAGAAGTGGTAGATTGTGTATTCTAAACTAAAGAATTAAAAGAAAAGAAAGAAACTAAAAGTTACTTACCCTTTTGTGCTCACATACCTTGGATTCGTGCTACAACTTACCTTGTCTTTGAAGGCGATCAAGCATAGCGTGTAGGATCTTCTCCATTCCCAATCTACACTAAGAATAAAAGGGCAAGCTATACTAGCAAGGAATGGTTGTTCATCACCATAAGCCATCAAGGGCACTTGCAATGGCGAAGCAGTCTTGATGCTAACAGATTCACTTGTATTGCAACACATTAGAGAAAGTAAACGAAAACAAGAGTAAAAAAGAAAAAGTAACTTTAATTTAATTCAAATAACAATGGAAGAAGAGATCACTTACACCGATGTCACCTGCAGTACAAGCTTGCTCTTATTCCTCCATGCAAGTATCATCTCCTCTCAGTTACATAAAGAAAATAAAAATTACATGAAAGAAAACTAAAAACCTAAGTTACAAACTACAAATTAGCCTAAGTTCTACTCTCT